>VDFB02193671.1:0-22058 GCA_007258455.2 Sequoia sempervirens
TAGGGTTAGGGTTATGTTTAGGGTTAAGATTAGTGTTAGGATTAGGATTAGGGTTAGGGTTATGGTTAGAGATATAGTTAGGGTTAGGGTAAGGGTTATGGTTAGGTTTAAGTTTAGTGTTAAGGTTATGGTAAGGATTAAGCTCAAAGGTTACAATTAGAATGGAAATAAAGTGGGAGACTTCTGATTCTGATTATGGTTAGGATGAAGGTTAGGAGTTGGGATTCTGATTAAGATTAGAGTTTAGGGTTACAGTTAAGATTAGGTTTAGGGTTATGGTTAGAGTTATAATTAGGACTAAGGTTAAAGTTACAATTAGTGATATAGTTAGGGTTAGGATTCTAGTTAGAATTAGAGTTAGGCTTAGGTACACGGTTAGGTTTAAAGTTAGGGTTAGGTTAGGATTAGTGTTAGGGTTAGTGATAGAAATATAATTATGCTTAGTTTTAGGGTTAGGGTTAGAATTAGAGTTTCAGTTCGAGTTAGGGTTTGGGAGAAGGCTAGGATTAGGGTTAAGTTTAGATATATAATTAGGGTTAGGGTCAAGGTTATAATTAAAGATAGAATAAGGGTTAGGGCTGAGGTTATACTTAGGATTAAGATTAGGGTTAGGGTTTGTGTTAAAATTAGAGATAGATTTAAATGAATTAGGGTTAGAATTTTTGTTAGGGTTAAAGATAAAATTAGAGTTAGGGCTAGGGTTATACTTAGGGTTAAGTTCAAGGTTAGGGTTTGTATAATAATTAGAGATATATTTAAATGAATTAGGGTTATATTTTGGGTTCTAGTTAATGATAAAATTAGGATTAGGTTTTGGGTTAGGGTTAAAGATAGATTTATGGTTAGTGTTAACACTAACACTAACACTAACCATATTTGTACCCTAACCTTATTTAAATCCTAATTGAATCTTAATTGTAATCTTAATTAGACACTAATTAAATCCTAATTTCAACCTTACCATATTTAAGCCCTAATTATAACCCTAACCCTAATCATAACCATAACCCTATTTGCATCCTAACCCTAATTGAACCATAATTTAACCCTAACCCTAATTAAATCATAATTTTAAACTCAAACCTAACCCTAACCCTAACCTCAACCTTAACCCTAATATTAATCACACCTGAACCCTAATTTAACCCTAACCCTAATTAAATATTTACTCTAAATATATCGTAAGTGAACCTTAATTGAACTTTAACACTATTTGTAGTTGAACCCTAACCCTAATTGATACCTAATCCTCTAATTGAACCATAATCCTAACCCTAACTGAAACTTAATTTCACCCTAACCCAAACCCTAATCGAACCTTAAACCTAATTGAATCCTAATCCTAATTGAATCATAATCCTAACTTATAATGAACACTAATTTAACCCTAATTGAGTTGTAACCTTTTTCTGAACCCTAACCCTAACCCTAATTGCATCCTAACCCTTAATTGTACCCTAACCGTAACCCTAACCCTAATTGCACCCTAACCTATTTAGACACTAATTTAACCCTAACCTTAACTAAAGCCTACACCTTAGTGAATCCTACGTGAACCCTAATTGAACCATAACCCTAACCCTAGTTGAACTCTAACCCCATTTGAACCCTAAGCCTAATTGAGTCCTAACCATAGTTGAATCATAACCCTACCATAAATGCACCCAACACCTAATTTTGAACCCTAATTTAACCCTAACCTTAACAATTACCCTAGTCCTAACCCTAACCTTAATCACAACTACAACCCAAATCTTAATTAAATCCTAATAAAACCCTAACTCTAATTGAACCATAATCATAACCCTAATTCTTATTGAACCCAAACCTTAACCCTAATTAAACTATAACCCTGACCCTAATTGAATTCTAACCATAATTAAACCCTAACCCTTATTCAAATTGGACCCTAACTGTAATTGAATTCTCACCCTAATTCTAAATCCTAATTAGATCCTAACCATAATACTAACCATTACCCTAATTAAAATCCAACTCTTACCTTGACCCTAAGTAAATCATAACCCTAATTGAACCCTAACCCTAACTTCAATATTTATGGTATAACCCTAACCCTAATAATAATTGTAACCTTCATTAGAATAGGGTTAGGGTTATAATTAAAATTAATGATAATTCTAAAAATATGGTTGCATTTAAGGTTAAAGTTATAATTAGAGTAAGGTTTAGGGTTACAATAGTGTTAATTTTAATGTTAGTGTTAGTGTTAAAATTAGATTTAGGGGTAGGGTTAGAATTAGTGGAGTTAGAGTTAGAATTAGTGTTAGTTTTAGGGTTAGGGTTAGAGTTAGAGTTACAATTGTTGTTAGAGTTAGGTTGAGGTTTAGGGTTATAATTAAAATTCATGTTAGATTTAGAAACATGATTAAGGTTAAAGTTAGAATCATAGTAAGGGCTAGGGTTAGAATTAGTGTTAATGCTATGTATAGGGTTATAGTTAGAATTAGAGTTAGGGGTAGGGTTAGAAATAATGTGTGTTAAGAGTTAGGGTTATAATCAATGTTAGTGTTAGAATTAATGTTAATGTTAGAATTAGAGTTAGATGTAGGTTTAGAATTAGTGTTAGTGTTAGCATTAGTGTTAGTGTTAGAATTAGTGTTAGGTTTAGAATTAGTGTTAGTGTTAGAATTGGTGTTAGTGTTAAAATTAGTGTTACTATTAGAATTTTATACACAATTAGTGTTAGTTTTAGGGTTAGGGTTACAACTTGAGTTTGAATTAGACATAGAGTTAAGGCTAGGGTTAGAATTAGTATTAGTGTTAGGATTAGAGTTAGAAATAAAATTAGTTTTAGTCTTGTATATATTTAATAAAGTTTAGGTTATATATGCTAGAGTTAGAATTAGTGTTAGTGTTAGAATTAGGATTAGTGTGGGTGTTGGAATTAGGATTAGTGTTAGTGTTATAATTAGTGTTAGTGTTATAATTAATAATTAATAAAGTTATCCTATAATTATAATTAACATTGTTTTAATTAATGTTATTATTATAATTAGTAATTTTGTGTGTAATTTACTATGTAAACTACTTAAATCATATTAGTAATGTTTTGTATACTTTACTATATAATATATTATTGGCATATGACGTATGATGGATAAAAACAAAAGAAAAAACTTGAAAATAATACATCTCCAACAAATCCTTAAATGAATCATAGCCCAAAACTAATTGTCACTCACCATACGTACCTATAATACACCTAGATAACCTCAAAAAAGTGGTGGCACAAATCGAGCCACAAATCTAGCACAAATTAGTCCCACAACCATAGATGCACAAAACTGTGAGGAATGATTGAAATGAAATGAAATGAAATATTTTAATAACGTCCCGAGGCCACACAGCCTATGGGACCCAGGAACACACAAGACCACCACCGAAAAGAGAAGACCCTAAACAGCCTGAGATCTTCGCTCGAGATTAGCTCTACGACAGTGAATTTTGATGATGTAATTTGCAGATTTGACCAACCTTTCCTCCTCAAACAAGGTATTTAAGTTGTCCACTTGTAAGATGTCCCCATAAGTGACCCGAATATCTTTGTATGCTGAGCACTCCATAACAAAGTGCCACTCTGTCTCCACTAATCCCATGTCGCAAAAACGACATATTCTTTCTTCCCACTCTTCTTTAGGAACCATCCATCTGCCCGTCTCACATCTAAGACGATGTGAGCTAGTTCGGAGTTGAGCTATCAACATCTTTGCTCTCCATTTAATATTTGCTCCTATATATGCCTTTTCATCATGGTCCCCCTTAGGATTGAATTCTTTGATATAATAGTCTTTTTTTCGCCCTGATTGTTTTGTCCATAAAGCTTTTTTGAATTTTTGTTTCACATATTTTTTTATTTCTTCATTTGAACTTGGACAATCTTGCATATTCACACCCCACTTTTCCATCCATTTTTTGTTTTGTTTCATCCATGTATTCCTTCTTCTATCCAACTTTTCTTTTACGATTAGCTTAGGCCACCAATGGTCGTCCATGTTTTGAACCTTTTGAAGGTAACATAGTAACCGAATCATCGCGAAAGCCTCCAAGGGAAAGGTGCCTGACTCCGCTAGTAAAATCTCATAAGGTATCGTGGTTTTGAGTTTAAGGCTGCTAACAATTAGATGCTTTTGAATTCTTTCCACTTGCCTCCATTTCTGATCTGACATGCTGCTGCCCCAAATTTCGCACCCATATAGAACCACCGGGGTCACAAGTAAGCCAAACAACGTTCTCTTGGTTTTCAATCCCATAGCTCAGCATTGAAACTCATTTAAAATAACATCTTCCTTAAAAATGGAGCCACAAGGATTTAAGCGTGGGAGGAAAGAGAACATTTTCTTAATGAAGAAAGGTTGTAAGAAGGAACAACCCACAACCAAACAGATGCCATTTCTCAGAAAATAATGCCACCGATAAACAAAAAATAATGCAGCTATAAAATTTTAAGAGAATTGAGTTATTTCGTACCCCCAAAAATTAAATAATATCTTCCATTAGAAGATTGAAGAGGTGCGTTAACATTTAACTAACGAATAATTATTACCACTATATTATAATTAACTCAAATCTTAGATGCCTATAAATAATAATATTAGTTCAATGATTTACTGGCTCTAATATTTAGGTAGTTAAAGTAGGTGCTAGCAATAAGTTGTAAATAGCCGCCGCTAGTCTTTACTCTCCATGCCTTCTCCTTCAATGGCCCACTTGTGATACGGGTAGTACGATTCAGATTTTGAATGGCTTGTTGTGATACCACGTGTAGTGTGCAATTTGTGTTTGGAACGTTGAGTGCAAAAAACTACCCATTTACCCTGCTTTATGTCAATTCTATCTATTTCCTACTCATCACAAACTATCTATAATGATTCAGAAGAAACATAATTTATAACAAACCAAAGAAAAATGGCATCGCCATTGGAGAAAATCATTAGAATCTGGTTAGAAATAATGCCACTGATAAACAAAAAAAAGTGACAGTAAATAATGGGGCGCTAAAAACCTTCAATCTGCTCGACGAAGAAAAGCTTGTCACTTGTTTGATAAATGGTAGTTGTGAGGTCATGGATCTAAGACAAAAGGGTAGTGAAAAATGAAATCTACCTTTGGTTCATTAAGAAATTATTTTGATTCCAACTAAATTTGTAAGAATCAAATCGCTAGCAAATAAAATCAAAATGCAAATATAAAAGTAGATTGAATGGAAAGAAGATCGGCGACAATTGAGCAAAAGAAGGCCAAAGTTGAACCCCACTCCCCACTATTGTTAGCTTGTTATCAGATACCCATTTCCTCACGGAAGCTGCCATCTCCATTGGAAGTAATGAAATCAATAAAAGATAAAACTTGAAAAAGATAAACCTAAAGAATAGAAGGGAATGAATGCATTTGTTTTCTCTTTGTGTTGAGGGAGTGAGAATATGTAGCGTAGCATTGGCATGAGGCGGTCCCCTGGTTTTATCATTTGACTAGGGACCTAAACACTTCTAAGTTAATATAAAAACAAAAGGAAAATTTATATAATATTTTTAGAGAAGAAGAAAAAATTCAACAGCCATCGACAACAACCTCTTAAAACATCAATAAATGAAAACATTTTTTTCTGCTAGCAGAATTTGAATATATAGATACATGAGAAAAGCTTTAAACTTTTGATTAGAAAAGCTTTAAAATGTTGATGAGAAAACATGGAGTCATGCGCACTTGTAGGATTTGAGCAGCGCTCCACAGGAAGGGCAAACAATTGCACGCCATGTGCAAGAATAGAGCAGAATGAGGAGAAATAACCCGCTAAGATGCACTTCCACAAACACAGGCGCCACCACGCCGTAGGCGAACATCCCTCTTTGGCTTTGCATTTTTCACCTCCTCTTCAGACCACAGCTAACTTAGCATTTTTTCTTTCTCTCTTCTCTCGTCCTTCCTCACTATTTATTAATTAGTTTTCTCATTCTTCCATAAATAAATTAGCTCTTCGCTCCTCCACTATCGTCAGTTTGTTATGGCGACTCTTCAACTACCATCAGTTATCACAACACAAGAATACTCCAATGCCAGCCGCTACCTTCCACGAGAAAATCATGCGCCCTATAGAGCTATATATCTACCATTGCAAACAAAGAATAAGCAAAGGAAAACCATTCACATGTCCCTATGTTTGCTTGCGAGTTGTCTAATTGTACTGCCATTTTTATGTACTCGGGTTTTCCACCTAGCTGGCCTTAAAGAGCGTACTCTCGGTATAACAACCATTCACATGTCCCTATGTTTGCGGTTATCTAATTGTAAGCTGCCATTTCTATGTACTCGGTTTCCACCTGCGCGATTGTAGAGCGCCTAAATACGATTAAATTGTGTATTCTTGGATTTATCAAATTTTACTATTTGTCTATCCAACCCAACAATGTACAATTTAATCGTATTTATTAATTGATTGAAAATCAAATTTTTTTTTTTTAATTAATTAAAAAATATTGTCAAATGTGCATTCTGGATAGACGTTTCCTCAAATTTTGGCCGTTGCGGGCAACGTTGGTGATTTGAAAGCTGCATTTACTAACTACTGACAGGGTTTTAAAGCTAAATACGGGAAACCTGGAAAAAACAAGACGGCTTACTAACTATGGCGGTCTCACGCTCGTACATCATCGTAATTGCAGGCTTTGCTTTCGTTTTCCTGGTTTCTGCATATGAGGATAGTGTCACACCCAGAGATGTCTATGCTAGCGAGCTCATGGATGCTGCCAAAAATGATATTGAATGGTTGAAGTCGATAAGGAGAAGAATTCACGAGTACCCAGAACTAATGTTTGAGGAATATAACACAAGTACCCTCATCAGAAGTGAGCTAGATAGAATTGGGGTATCGTATGAATGGCCATATGCAAAGACTGGTGTGGTTGCCCAGATTGGTTCTGGATTGCCTCCTGTCATTGCTCTCAGGGCTGACATGGATGCCCTACCTTTGCAAGTAAATACATTCACATCCATGCTTACATATTTTCATGACGATGCCAATTATGTTTATGATTGTAAGGCTTTCGTTATTTCTATTGTTTGTTAAGGACCATGTCTGATGTATTTAAAGGAGCAAGTGGAATGGGAGCACAAGAGCAAAATTGCTGGAAAAATGCATGCATGTGGGCATGATGCCCATGTCACAATGCTTCTTGGAGCTGCGAAATTGCTCCACCAACGGAAGGACAAGCTCAAGGTTAGTACCATATTCAATTTTTGGTTTAAATGGCTTTTATTAATCATAAATACAATATGTTGCAAAGCTGTTAGTTCAAACAAAAGTGGCAGGGCCAAAGTACTACCCACTAGCACAAAAACTCGTATGCAATACCAAAGTGTCAATAAAACTGCAATTTCAACACCATAAACCCGTAATCGCAGCCCAACTTTAAAATTTTAAAATAAAGAATTAAGCACCTACAAGCCTTGTATTGGGAGGGCGTTGTCTTCATAATCTTGCACACCCCTACCATCCGGTGAATATGGAGGCCAAGGTATGAGGATCCTTGGCCTCAGTGTTAATCCTACCGTGCTTAGCACTTTCGAAGATTGCAATGGACATCTTGGGAAGAGATGCTACACAATCACGCTAAGTTGGCGACCATTGGTATCTCGCCCTGACAAGCTCTGAGGCCACTTTCTTTACCCGGTTCTGAATCTGCATAAACAAATTAGAAATTACAGCGATCATCATATACCATATCAGATAAGTTTCAAATTGAATGATTATGAATCGCAACATTTTAATTCAAATGCAAGAAAAATAATACTTCCACTCAGATAATATCATGTATATCGTTTGGTTTTGAGCCAATTGGTTGGATCTTCATAAAGAGCAACTTTCTGGGAGATGGGATCAGATTGGAAGGGTTAGAAATTATAAGAAACCCAATTCCAAGTGCCCTTAGCCTTGGGGAAAAACCAAAATCTGTGCTTAAAAGGCTTAGAGTATATGTCAGGCTGGACATTTGGGACAGGGCTGGCCAAGATGTGGATCAATGATCCTAAGGTCAAGCTCTGGTAGACACACGACGAGGAAAAACACACCCTTGTAGATTTTAAAGGGCCTTCCAAATACATATTCGATTTGATTTTCCCAGTATTCTGAGAGGACTGCTAATACTACCATATATTGAAACTCTCTTATATGGAGCAGATGGATAAAATTACATACAAGCAATGCCAGGTTTATAATACTAAAATGGAAAGTTGTAACTCCACTGCTATTATTTCAACCAACAACTTGTGGAGAAAGGTATCTAGGATAAGATCTTGGATTGCAGAACTCATTCCATGAAATCTAGTCCCTGATCTGAGAAGATAACAAATCTGTTATCATTCACGTTACAATCCAAACTGTTCAGGTCATATGCTTCAAAAAATTTCCAGCCTTAAAGTTCAAGTTAGTCCGTAGTCACATCAGAGTCTATACAATATTTTGTCTTTAAGGTCTCTTAAATATAAATCATGTCTATATCTTGTCATCATCAAGCCAAAATAAACACCATGAGTCTTAGAGTTCCTTTGATTCCATCGTCTAGTCTTGAGTAGTTTTTGTTGAAATCTAGGAAAAGTTTGTCCTTAACCACAGAATACAGAGGACCAGAAAGCATCTGGAAAGTTTTATAGTTACTTTGCAACCCCAAGTCCCTGGTTATAATATATCGTAAATGCCAAGTTTTATGGGTTACAGATCTGCAAAGTAGTTTTTGTGTGTTTTCTAGCTTTTAGCCTGGTCTTTTCCTCTTCCCGTATCATATAGCCTGCATGGTTGAAATTTTGCTTAAGTATCTTATTGTAGATTTGAGATTGTAAGTTCTTTCTCTTCTTAGTCTGATGTTATTTCATGTACTCTGCAAATGGTAGAGTAAGAGCTATGGGATGCAGAGGGTTCTCATTGTGTTGTGGAATGCTAATCTTTCTGTGCTCTTATTTCCACGTATTATGTAGTTCAAAGCATGATTTTCCCTAAGTCCCAACTTTTAGCTTTATGGGTGTTGCAGTCATGACTGGAGGGTCCAGTTAAAGGATTATCCAGCCATGCAGCCAATTACACAATTACTCACAGTGGAACTCAATAACACAGTAAATAAACATAAATATGATCTTCATTGATTCACAGTCACAAATACATTCAGAATTTTGCCACAAGGGCTTACAGTTTGAGACTTCAGCATTCAATGATACCTAGGCATAATCAGTGTGCAAATTACAATCTTCTTAGCTGACATGCAATATAATGCTCTCCTTTTGATACCAAACTCTATGAAACTGAATTTAAATTGTGATCTCTAAATCTGATTCTTCATTCTGAATTGCCTTCCAATAATGGTGAATGATATTTATATAGAGAGTGCACGAAATTGAGATGAAGTGCACCACACACAAGGTGGCACAATGCTCTATGCATATGAAATGTGTATGCAGGCTAGAAGGTAAGATGCATGCATTAAAACGTGATGTGGTTCCAATCATTAACCTCCCTAGGATCAATAAGCTTGAAAATGTATTCAAATATTGGGCGAATCTTTTCTGTTTGCTGCATAGTCTGATCAGGTCTTCTTTGTATACAAAAATTAATGTCACATCATTGACCAATGGTAAGTTTTGAGAATCCACTTAGAATTAGTGCATAGTCAATTAATCATAAATTTTGATATCAATTGGAAGCTCTTGAATCAATTTGTGGTACCACATAGTAAAATCATCTATTTGGAATTGACTGTGCCGAATAATGACTCGAACAAAATATGCCTTTGTTGTGAGAGTGTCATAAGTAGAACATTATTATAAATCTGCAAACAACAAACCAACGCGAAAGAAGATATTTTTGGGTAATTTAAGATTGCCCTTACACCATAAATGCTCCTACATCAATGGGGTATTGAGTGTAGAGGAAATGAATTTCAACAAACAACACTTTCTTTCTGAAATGTCCCCTTTTTATAATTTTTGTTATTTTCTGTTTTTTTAGTATTTTTTCTGATTTTTTTCGAACACACTGTTGAAGCAGCAACTAAAACTTGTAATACAAATGCTGATTGCAACTACCAAGTTGAAAATGTCACAAAAAACCTTAAATAACTTTCAATCACAGTTAGATCTCATTAACCATCATTATGAACAGTAGCAACAACATTGATCTTAACCACTCCTCTCGGTTCTGTTGATCTGCATGTTAGATTTTAAAACATCCACAAAACACCTAAGGATACAGTAATAACTGATAATCAAAACAAAACATAACTCAGAACTCAGATTCATTTTCACAGAATACATGCAGAAAAACAGAGATAGCAAACAGAAATCCTTGATCCTTTGTTCTTTAGAGGAATTTTTAGATTCCATGGGCTGCCAAAATCAATTGTAAGTGTGATCGTGACAGCAGATTTTTAAGTTTATTTTGGCAATAATTGTTTTGGTTAGTGGGCATTTTAGTCACTCCA
This sequence comes from Sequoia sempervirens, assembly GCA_007258455.2. Lineage (NCBI taxonomy): Eukaryota > Viridiplantae > Streptophyta > Pinopsida > Cupressales > Cupressaceae > Sequoia > Sequoia sempervirens. The sequence goes on from VDFB02193671.1 coordinate 10,485, forward strand.
AGCACGAGCTACCACCTATAGATAGATGGCCAAATGGAAATAGTTAACAAATGGGTGGAAGGATATTTAAGGAATTATGTTTCAGGGCAGCAAAAGTCATGGGTCAAATTCCTCTACTTGGGGGAATACTGCTACAATATAATGCACCATATGTCTATTGGTATGTCTCCTCTCAATGCCTTGTATGGATATGATACTCCAACCTATGTTGATTTGGTTGTTTTAGATAATAGGATGCTAGGGGCCAAAGATTTGATTCAAACAAGTCAAGACTTGTTGAAGATTCTCAAGGAACACTTGCAGCAAGCTTAGAATCAGCACAAACAATTTGCCGATCAGCAAGAACTGAGAGAACTTTTGAAGTACAAGACATGGTTTTTTTAAGATTACAGTCTTACAAGTAGTCATCTATTTGAATAAGTGGAGCAGAAAAGCTCAAACCATGTTTTATGGACTATATAGGATTGTACAAAGAGTTGGAGCTGTGGCATATGAGCTAAAATTACCAGAAGGATGCAAAATCCATAATGTCTTCCATATGTCATGCCTCAAGCGGGTGATTGGACAATACTTTGTGCCTTCTACAGTTTTACCACCTTTGGGTGACGAGGGAAATATTCTTGAGCCTGAAGCTATTATGGACATTAGGGAACAAAAGTTAACAAACTAAAGCATTACAAAATACTTGGTCATGTGGAAAAATCTCCTTGAAGAAGACGCTACTTGGGAAGGCATGGAAAACTTTGAGCATCCAAGTAGAAAGGAGGTTTGTCATATTCCCTTTCCCAATGAGTAGAAAATAATATTAAAAATATTGTAAATACTATATTTAGTAAAAAAAAGGGTGACCCCTTGAAAGAGAATAAAATATTATGACCCAAAAAGTGGCTGCCTCACTATGGATGAGGTTTTTATTGTTTAGGGGAAAAAAATGAAAAAATAAAAATAAAAAGTAGATGAAAGGAGGTGGCCGCCCTAGGGTTAGTAGCCACCGCCCTAGGGTAGTAAGTGTTTATTTAAACAAGTGGAGGCCAGCAGATTCAGCATTCAGTTCATATTTCTTCAAGCCCTCAGTTTGAACACTTTTCATTCAATCCAAAGGATGAAAACTCCAAGGATTGTAAGCGATTCAAAGATGAAAACCCTTGAACATCTCAAGTGAAATCAGGGACAAAACCCTCAGATTTCAATAGGTGGTTCCAACTAAAAGTTGCACAGGACTTCAGGAATTTCTACATGCTGTATATCAATCAGAAATTAGCATCATTCCAGTTGTTGCACAGCAATTTCCCAGAATTTGTAGCTTGCAGGGGTACAAACTACAACAGCGGACTGTGTAGTTCACCCCAATATTCTGAGGCAGCAGCATCTAGTAAGAGGTTTTCAGTTTACTAATGTATTTCTGGTGAATATTCACCCCTGCTTGTACTTAAATAAATCTTATTACCAGCTGTTACAACTTTACTTAACAGGAAATTGTAGTTTATTATAAACTAGGTTAATCTTATAGCTCATAATTTCTTGACTGTTCTACCCTTAATACATATTTTATTTTTGTCAAATCTGATCTGGTATTTGCTATGACAGTTTGCATAATTTCTAGATTGTTCCTGATCTAATATTTACTGTTGGTTGCTTGCAAACCCTTGCTGGTGTGATGATAAGAATACACTGTTGAGTTTTATGTCTTTTTAAAAAAAAATTCAGTCATTATTATCAACAAGAATCAGGAAGGGATATGACAAAACCCCACAAGCAGTGGTTTATTGTGATAAGATTTCAATTTCCGCTTCTATAGTTTATACAATTAGAGTGGTGCTATTGTTTGTTGGGTTGTTGCCCAAAAGGGTGGCTCAGAGTATATATTGTGTTATGTGCTGCTACTTTGCTGAATTTTGACTTGATTGCGTATCTTGCATTGTTCCTCTCTTTAGGATTAGTTAGTTTCCTTTCATGGGATAAACCATCTCTATCCTAGGAAATATAGGGATACAAGGAATATGAATTATAAGTCAAATTTATAGCTCCGAAGGTCAAGATATATTCCAAAGGATATTCCTTTGTCTATTTTGATTTTTCTATGATCTTTATAGTCTATAATTTTCAGGGACTAACAAGCTCTCTATTGGCAATCCTTGAAGTCAGCTGTAAAAAAAGAACATCATGGGAACCTGAAATGTTCAAATTTTTATAGAGTTTAAAGTGAAGTAACTTTGATTAAAATTGTAGAGTTTTGCAGTTATTCAGGTAGATGATGGCATACTTTAGGTACACTTATGTTATCATAGATTAGTTTTTATTTCAATTCAAATTAGGCTCAAGTAATTGTTTCATTTGATGTTGAATGCAGGCATCTTATATCTGCATTATCTTATCTTTCCCCGATTTCTCTTAGCATCTTACCCTGTGCTAATTTTCCAATACTAGCCATAATTTTTTTTGTAATACTTTGTTCGGTTGCCAACTTGCCAGTAGTTGATATATAACGCTATTGGGAGTTATTTCCAGGGTCTCATGACATTTCAAATGTTTTTGTCAATAACATCAATAGCTTTGCATGAGATAAAACTTGTGATTGCTCTATGCAATGTAAAACTTTTGTTTGAAGGAAATAGTAAACAGCTGTATCCATGTATACATTTTTAAAAATGCAATGGATTGGCCACAAAGAAGCTGTTGGAGACTGTAATATCCCACCCCTGATAGGATATTTACTTTTCTGATTTTTGCCTGATAGTTTCAGTTTGCTTGATATTCCATCTAATCAAACTAAGCATTCTTGAGTTAATAGGGATTCCAGATAACATGTATACCATCTTCAGTTATCTATTTCTGAGTCTTAAATTGACTGTTTGTATCATTCTTTGCATTCATACTATAACCAGTCTTTAACAGAAATGTATTGAAATAAATTAGAGTGACCAATGATGATTCAATGCTCAGAAACATCTCATATCAGCAACAACAAAACTTAGAACTGATGCAAGAGTTAGCAGGTCTGAATAGTCAGTTTAAGCATCATAATTCATAACACAATACAAATTCTAATGTTCTTGCTCAACCAGACCTTCACTTTGTTGATTGATAATGAATGACCAAAGGACTGATTTTTCACAAATGAATACTCAGAAAAGTACAGCAGGTATTACTTCAGATTTGAGTCAATTGTGCAACCCAGAAACAATGGTTTATTGAACCCAAATAACTCAGTTTATACCAGACCTGGATAAATGCGTTTCCCTCTTATCAAGGGATGCTCGAACTTGTTGAAGAATGCTCAGAACTTGTGTGAATCTTCAGCTCAGTCGCCTCACTGACTGGGAATGCCTGTAGTGTTAATTTTAGGATCAGAATTTAAATAAGCAGAAATAGAGCAATTTCAAACAATAGAACACAGCATATACCCTGGGAAAACCCTCCTTCTTGAGGGAGAAAAACCCAGCAACAATATATCACCCAGCAACAATATATCACTTATATGTTGAATAATGAACAGCAATTCACTTTTACAATGAGGCCAATCACAAGGCCAATCTAGTAGCACCACACTTGATGCAATATCAAATGAATAAGATCAAACTCCTTGAAGAACAATAGATCAATCTGCTGTGATATCGATCTCTTTCCAGACTTGTGCACACTTGACTTGAATAATAAATTGGATGATAATAGAAGAACAGCGCCTCCCTTAAATACAATTCGATATGGTGAATATCAACCAAGACATCTCTTCATAAATGAGAAGTCGGCCTCAAGTAAGGAGATACAACTTTTACAAGGGGTGGCGAACTTTGATTAAAGTTGGCCGTAAGAAAATAAATATAAATGATTATTTGTATAGAAGCACCTCTTCATTAAAGTCGGCTACAAATAAATAAGATATAAATTACAATAGGCGCCGCTTCACTTGGGATGCACACAAATAAACATGTAGCCACGACTTTTGTTTATTTGTCAACAATTAAATCGGGTGAAGGATGAGCCCCAAAGCTATACCATCAACACTCCCTCTTAGCTAGGGAGGAATCCTTCCAAGTATCCATGTCATGGAGTCTCTCAACATGACACCCACAATGGCTACACCCATTTGTGGAAAAGAGTTCATCACGGAGTCACTCAATGTGATATCGTCATGGAGTCACTCAACATGACGTCCACCATGGCTACACCCATGTATGGAAAGGAACATGTGCACAAGTGCCCATCACAGAGTCACTCAATGTGATGTCATCATGGAGTCTCTCAACATGATGTCCACTATGGCTACTCCCATGAGTGGAAAAAACACAAGTACAAAGAATTCATCACGGAGTCTCTCAACGTGATGTTGTCATGGAGTCTCTCAACATGACATCAACATGACATCCACCATGGCTACTCCCAGAGGGTGGAAAGAACCACATCTCCGTCTCAGAGATGGACAAGGGCTTTCACCTCAAATTTCTCCATCTCAGAGAAAAATGCATTAACAAGGGCTTTCACGTCAAATTTCTCTTTCACAGAGAAAGATGCATTATAGCAAATCACAAAAGATCACTGATGCTGAGTCTCCCTCTCAGCAAGGGCTTCATTCTCCACAACTCCAAGCTTGTCTCGAAAGTGCACAAACTTCACTTTGGAGAGAGGCTTGGTGAGAATATCAGCCGTCTGATCATCAGTGCAAATATATCTCAACTGAATAGCTTTCCTCAGTACCATATCTCAGATGTAGTGGTATTTGATCTCAACATGTTTTGTTCTGTCATGGAACACTGGATTGACAGATAGCTTCACACAGCTTTGATTGTCACAATGAATAACAGTCGGCTCCAATGATTGCCCAAATAATCCTGCAAGGAGCTTTCGAAGCCACATTGCTTCTCGAGCTGCTACACATGTTGCAATATATTCGGCCTCTGCAGTGCTTAGTGCTACTGAAGACTGCTTCCTGCTACACCAAGAAATCATCGTAGACCCCAAGCTAAAGCAACATCTAGAGGTGCTCTTCCGATCAGCTACACTCCTGGCCCAATCAGAATCAGAATAGCCTTGCAACGTTAGGTCTACATTGGAAGTATATCTCAAGCCATATCCAACTGTGCTATGCAAGTATCTCAAGATATGCTTAGTTGCAACTAGATGAATTTTCCTTGGTTCACACATGAACTGACTGAGGGCACTCACTGCATAGCAAATGTCTGGTCTAGTATTGACTAGATACATCAACGATCTAATCAACTCCTTGCACATGGTAGGGTCTACCAGATCTGAACTAGCTGCAGACTCACTTAACTTCTTCAAGTTTGTTTCCATCGGTGTAGACATAGATTTGCAATCCATCATCCCAAATCTTTTCAAGATGTCTATGGTATATTTCCCTTGACTCAGAATAATCTCATTGGGTTTCTGCCACACTTCCAATCCTAGAAAGTAATGCATAAAACCTAGATCCTTCATCTCAAATTCAGAAGCTAACTCCTTGCATTTGACAATGAAATATTCTGCTCTAGTAAGAAATAGATCATCAACATAAAGAACCAAGATTAAAGCCTCACCATCAACTACCTTGAAGTAAAGATTTGAATCAGCGTCATTCTTGGAGAAGCCCAAGCTCATCAAATATCGATCAACCCTCTCATACCAAGCACAAGGAACCTGCTTAAGACCATACAAAGCCTTCTTCAATCTACAAACATGAGACTCCTTCCCATGAATCACAAAGGCATCGGGTTGCTCAATGTATACTTCTTCAATTACACCATTAAGGAATGCTATCTTCCGTCCATCAATGCATGCTTGATCTTGAAAAGCCATTTAGAGATACAACTGATTTCCCTTTAGGTCTTGGTACAATATCCCAAACATCATTCTTGATAATAGATTGATATTCTTCAGCCATAGCATCTCTCCATACTTGCTGACTTGATGCTTCCTCAACACTGGAAGGCTCAGACTCAATGATATGACTCATTAATGCAACATAGCCTGGAAACTTCTGTGGTCTTTTGCTTTCTCTGAATGTGCCTCTAGGAGCTGCAAACTTTTCTGCCTCTTGCATTGTTTGCCTTGCCCATAGAGGTCTCTTTCGACCTATGACAATATCTCTTGGCCCATCAGTTGGTTCCAAAGGCTCAACTAGATCAATATCCTCTTCTGGTTCAGTAGACTCCCTCTAAATCTCAGGAGTATGATCAACGTCCATGTCTGAGGAGTCTCTTGGTCTTCATTATCTATCTCCATGTAAAACCTTTAGATCTTTTGAATGCAACATCTTCTTCAAAAGAGACATCCTGTTGATCTCTATCTGTTTTGTCTTGGAATGTAAATCTTGTAGGCTTTTGAAGATTCACTTGTAACCCACAAATATTCCTTTCTTGCCAGATGGTTCTAACTTAGATCTCTTATCTTTAGGCACATGAATATAAACAGGACAACCAAAGATTCTCAAATGATAGCTCGGGCTTCACTGTGAAGGCTTCTTCAAGAGTCATATTTTCCAAAATACGATGAGGGCTCTCATTTTGAACATACACTGTAGTTTTGGATGCTTCTACCCAAAGGAAGTTTTGTAAGTCTTGATCATGGATCATAGATTTGGCTACCTTGACTATAGATCTATTCTTCCTTTCTACAACTCAGTTTTGCTAAGGATTATATGGAACACAAAACTCCCTCTTAACTCCTACCTCAATGCAGAAATTATAGAAGCTTCCAGAAGTGTATTCTCCTTCGTTATCAGGTCTTAGGACCTTGATCTTCTTTCTAGACAAATTTTCAACTTGAGCCTTAAATTATTTGAATTTCTCATGTACTTCTTTAGATTCCTTAGACTTCAAAAAATAAATCCAAGTCTTTCTAGAGTAGTCATCAATGAAAATTACATAATACTAAAAACCACTCAAGGATGCAATAGACATTGGACCACACAAATTAGAATGAACAAAATCTAGAATACATTTTGATCTACTTTCACTACTTATGAAAAGTACCCTTAGTATTCTTACCCATTGCACATCCTCTGCAAGAACCATCATACTCCTTACTTAGTTTCGGAAGGCCAATGACCATCTTCTCCATGGATGGAAGAGCTCTGAAGTGAAGGTGAGGAAGCCACCTATGCCAAAGCTCGCTTGAACTAGTGGAATCATTAAATAATGCTTTCATTGGATGAATGGAAAGTCTATATAGACTCTCTTGTCGAACACCAATTACTTGGGTTGTCTTGATGCTAGAGTTCTTCGGCCAAGCAAGAACTTTTCATTTAGAAAATAAAACTTGATATCCTTGGTCCTCCAAAGCTAAAATTGATACAAGGTTCCTCTTGATACCTAGTACGAACAATACATCACTCAAATGAAGAGGGAGTCAAAATCTAGGTGAAGAGAGGTGGCTCTAGCACCTTTCACTAAATAGCAAGCATCAAATGTTGGTTTCTCTTTCCACCAAATTTGAAAGATGCTCTCTATATCCTATAATGTGTTGAGAAGCGCCCACTTGAGTTATCTTGATTCCTTAGGAGAGACATCATCCACATCCAGCGATGCATGTTACTTTCGTCTTGTTGCACAATCCTCTATGGTGATCATACTTGTCACATCTGGAAGCTTAGCGAATATGGGAGAATCCTTCTTCTTTGATCACGGGGAGCAACATCGATTTCTTGTCTCTATTCCTCTTGAAATTACCTTTCTCCCTTCTCTTCCTTTCCTCTTTGAAGGTTAGCAGCAAGAACATGATTGTCTTCATTGTGAGAGCTTCAACCATTACCTCTTCTTTGCCAGCACGGATTCTCTTGAATGCAATCTCTCTCTAAAGACAATCAAACTTTGGAAAGCTTAGATCTTCCATGATACCTTGGATAAATGGCTCCCCAAGATTGAGGGAGAAGACCGTTAAGTGCCAACTTATGGTAAGTCTATCTTCAATTGTAATGCTCCAATGGCATAAAGTTGATCTTTCAACTCAGTGATCTTCATAAAGAAGGAGATGATTGAATCTCCTTCCATCATCTTGATGTGATGTATTTGTTGCCTCCAATGCAAAAGGCTCTGGCAGTGTTATTGATCTCATACAATCCCTCCAAAGTCTTGAACATCTCTCTAGCAGTCTTCAACTTGGAGATAATAAGGCACAAGGTGATCCTTCACAAAATCAATCAATATCTTCTTGGCGTTTGTGCCATTCTTCCTCCATTGTGCCTTCTGGAGTCTCAGCCGGAAGGTTTGGGTACCTGGCTCTCCTGAACTCTAGGAATATCATTTTTTCCAATGCAATAAGAACTCTAAACTTCCAAGAGGTGAAGTTAGAGGCACCATCGAGTCTATCTTCAACCTTGAGTCCGTTCACATTTTCGAAGCTAAGATAGACACACTAAGATGAGAAGAAGAAGAAGAATATTTCATGGGCTTAAACAAATCTGATCACAATCTTGCTTAAACCCGCTTTGATACCATGTTAATTTTAGGATCAAAATTTAAATAAGCAGAAATAGAGCAATTTCAAACAATAGAACACATCATATACCCTGGGAAAACCCTCCTTTTTGAGGGAGAGAAACCTAGCAACAATATATCACTTATATATTGAATAATGAACAACAATTCACTTTTACAATGAGGCCAATCACAAGGCCAATCTAGTAGCACCACACTTGATGCAATATCAAATGAATAAAATCGAACTCCTTGAAGAACAATATATCAATCTGCTGTGATATCGAACTCTTTCCAGACTTGTGCGCGCTTGACTTGAATAATAAATTGGATGATAATAGAAGTGAACAACGCCTCCCTTAAATACAATTCGATATGGTGAATATCAACCAAGATGTCTCTTCATAAATGAGAGGTCGGCCTCAAGTAAGGAGATACGACTTTTACAAGGGGTGGCGAACTTTGATTAAAGTCGGCCATACAAAAATAAATATAAATCATTATTTGTATAGAAGCACCTCTTCATTAAAGTCGGCTACAAATAAATAAGATATAATTACAATGGGTGCCGCTTCACTTGGGACACACACAAATAAACAAGTAGCCACGGCTTTGTTTATTTGTCAATAATTAAATCGGGTGAAGGATGAAACCCAAAGCTATACCATCAACATGTAGTAGCTCACATGTCCCTTGGTCTAGCTGGTAACTGTGATTCGATGCCCAAAAATGCTCTCTAATGACAACTACTTCACCTTCAACCTTCCACGTTTTGCTTAGAATGATGGACGCCTTGGGAAATGCAAAAACAGTGACTCAGAGGTCTCCTAAATGCACAGATCGATACCCTCAGCCAGTCAAGTCGTCCTCCAATAGAATGAACAAGATTCTTTAGCCAAGGCTCATGTTTTGGAGAAAGAACTGTAGCAACCTAGCGCTTAGGGTTTTCCAGACTGTCACGTCCTCTTACAGGCTAATATAAACTCAGAACATAACCATTTGATACAACATTAAGACTCAGCCAATAATATTCAGAGAAAATCAGATGTGTAGCAATATCTTCAAACTTAACCCTTGCATAAACTTAATTTGGAATCAAATCGTTTCTCCTCAAATTTGGTCTCTGAAAGAGACCATTAAATTTGCAATATTATTCTTAGGCAAGCTTATAAATATTATTCAAATCCTTATTTTGAATCTTTTCCTATAAATCGGTTGAAGCACAAATGCGAATCCTGAATAAATCTGACTACGAGAAGATTTGGGTTTTCGTCCAAATCTCGATACCTGAACTTGATGGATTCCGTCCTCTCGTTCGAGAAAGCTAAGCTGTCACAATTTCCAATAAAATAATAATAAACTTTGCATAATGAGAAAAATGAGCTCTCAATTCCTTTTATAATACCTTTTTAGGTTTTCCCGCCAAAACACCTTTTTATAAAGTGACATTAAAATACTTAATAATATCTTTAAATATTACATGGTGTCACTTTATTGCTCTCTTTAATTTAATTATTCAATAGCACCCCGTTTTATAAACTTTTGCGAGGCAATATCCAATAATTAAATTAATTAATTAATTTAGCTCTTGTGACGGCGGGATGGAAAATGGGGACATTACGGAGACACCTATACTTTGCGAAGAGAGAAAAAAAAAAACTTGAGCAACTAGAATATTACTATGCCATGACATGTTGAACTAATCCAATCAAACAAGAAGAGCATGTCCTACTTGGAATGATCACTGCTAGTTGTATATCCTTTTATTGTTATAGCAGTAATGATAGCTATCCTCCATAGCAACAACATCCGGAATGACCTACATATTTAGTAGAGAAATAACAGTTTTAGAAGAAGAATTTCTGTCTGAATAGATAAACGTCATTAAAACTATGTTCCACGGCGTTTCAGGGACGGGGATGGGTGGACGGCAGGGGACGCGTTTCCGGGACATTTGCTAAGGGGCATTTTTAGGGGACGGTAGGGGACGACGACATACAAAATACATATATATATATATATGATTTTTTCAAAATTTATTAATATTATAGAGAGAGGGGGAAAGAGAGAGATATGTCAATAAATTAATAATTAATAACAATATCAATATGTAAATAAATCGCGAGAGCAGTAGTATAACAGCATAATAAATGTCATTAAACTTATTATTGTAGCCTATGATCTGGGTATGTTTGTATTTCATCGGGAATCAATATAAATTTGATTTTGAAGGAAATGTCTGCTGCTGTAATAAAATCAGACTTATATCAGACCTGTAATGCAATGTATTCAGACTTGATATTGTGCAAAAAAAATCAGATTTGAGGTTGAATGTTTCATATTTTTTGATGTTATGATAGTAGTTATCATTTCTATGTTTTATGCAAATGATTTGGCATTAAAATTCAATCAAACATAAGCATAAACATTCAGAAATCAGAACTCAGTCACTTTGCATGCCAAGTGTTTGAACGTCAAACAGCCCAAACTCAAAAATCACCTTAGAAAGGAGGACAAAATATTTAAAAAATCAATTTTAAATTTTTTTTTTAACCCAGGAAGCTCCCTGTCCGTGGGGGATGGCTAGCTGTCCCTGGTATGACGAGGGACGTTTCCAACGTCCCCCATCTGTACTGGGGACGGGGAAACGTCCCCAAAGGGCAGGGGATGTTTCCCCCTGTTTCCTGCTTGTTGGGTTGTTTTGGGGATGGCTGGGGGACGTCCCCTTTGCGTCCCCCTATCCCGGGGACGGCTGGGGACTGGGACAGTGGGTTTTGGGGAAGGGGACGCGTTCCCCTGTAACACAGCATTAAAATCTTTATACAACTTGAATGAACAGCTCTAGAAAGAGGTGTAAGGCTTCATGATTAAATAGTTAGATCAGGGGACTGATTGATGCAAATCTGTGTTTATAGTGGAAATTTAGCACTTGTAAGTGTTCCATTGAATGGGAAACCTAGAACATAAAACCTATGTATTTTTTCTGCAATGTCAAGTGCAAAGCAATGCTTAACTAATAAAAGTCTAACTAGAGGGGAGGCTTGTGGGCCAGCTCACGTGATATTAACTTCCTATGTAGTTTACTGCAAATTGAATTTTCATGATTTTTTTAATTTTTACATGTTGAACACAATGTACAATGCTACTCTTTTCATTGCCTCGT
>VDFB02193672.1:0-36811 GCA_007258455.2 Sequoia sempervirens
GATAGAATGGGAATTGTGATAACATAGATATGGTAATATGGTAATAGTTTTTCATTATGATTGATGCAATGCTAGAGGAAGAAACAATCACACTTGCATACAATTTTCACAATTAGGGATTCAATCCCTTCTCTTTCTTCGAGTCCACAAGAGATATACACAAAGCCATGAATACTACAAATGAACAAAACTAAGTTTTCACCCCTTCTAGACCAAACAATTTTAATTATCTTCTTCAATCTCATTAGAAGCTTCCACACAAAACAAAACCAACCTTTACAAAGATTGTCCCTTCCTTGAGTTCACCATTCTTCCATGACTGCCCCAAACTTCTAGTAGCCAACCCTTAAGCAACTGTCAAACATAACTTTTGATTCAGACGATACTTTCTGATTGTGTTTATCCTATTGAGCACCCACAAACCAGTATATTTTGCCTTGGAAAGAAATTCTCAAACATTGACTATATCGTTTTGAAATAGGCCTAATTTAGGCTTAGGAACACTAGGGTCTTATTGGTTCTTCTATCTCTTGACTTGATTTCCCCTAACCAACACATGGAACACTTCAAATAGGGCCTTCTTATGCTATTTAGACTCTCAAAGTTTCTTTACACAAATATGTTTACAAACCCTTGATACTAGGCTTCCACATTACTCACAATACATTGTATTAATAGAGCATTCAATAAAACAAAGCCCAGTTTAATTTTGAAGATGCCTCAGACAAATTAAATACACCTTCACAAACTTATCAAACCATTCCCCAAACCTTCATCAAGTTATTTTTTCAAACTCCAATCCCAAAACCTTGATTTTTGACTTCTAAATAAGACTGTGACAACTCTGTCCTCACAGGATAGTCATCCCACAGTGGCTTAAAGCATATAAATTCTCCAAAACCAATCTTAAAATGACTCAAAATGCACTTAAGCACCATTGAAACACAATACCACCCATGTAAGTCTCAAAAATCACAATCAAGGCTCATAGATTCTCATTGTACATTGTAACCTTTAGATTTTTACAAATTTTTCAAAGCTAGGGCTTCATGAAATAAGCCCAAAACTGAAACCATAAACTATACAACCTTGAAAATGTGTTAGAGTACATTCATAACCACCAGTACACCAATTTTCAAGAGGAACTAACAAGTAAATATTTAGGAATACAATTTTTAATGCCCACTGGTTACCCTAACAGAGGGTTTTGGCAATTTTATGAAAAAACACATAACTTACTCAAATTTGCACCAATTCACATGAAACCAAGTTTCTATGGAATTTGATTGATAAATATATCAGGTAAAATCAATTATCAATGAATTATTTCCTGTACAGTGTTGTACTAGGCCTGGAAACAAAGAATTTATGTAAGAACATGCATAAAATAGTGCATTTTATTGATTCTATCTCAAAACCTCAATCACCTACGAGTTCAAAATGGTCTCCAAGGAATTTTTAAAGGAAATAAAACTTGTATTTTTAGTTTCTAACTGATTTTGATTGACCCAAAAATTCAAATGACACTTCACCTTCTTTGTTTACATCTATTTTGCAATTTTGCTATATTGTGTGATAACTTTCAAATTTTGACATCAAACTTAAAACTTGACCTCCTAAGGACTTTAATACATGAAAAATGACTTAAATAACCTTAATAAAAGGTAAGAACAAAAAAATTGAATCAAATTCCTAAATTTCCACATGGAGGCCTACTTTTGTCAAGGTGCTCATGCACCAATGACATGTTGATAGCCTTATATTTAGATGTGATGAAAAGTTTAGAAATTTAACATGATGATGATGTCATGTTGATGTAAATGATTTTTTAATTTATCTTACATTGGGAAGATAATGATATTATTAATGTTATCTTATGTGTTACCATAGAAATGCGGTGATGATATTCTACATTATGGTACTTTTGTTATGTTCCTATGCTAGGAAGGTATGAATGGCCCTACAAAATTTGATGCTCAATTGCTATAATAAACAATAAATCTAGTGACATAAATATTGACGAAGTGTTGAAATGGTTATTACTAGTACAAGTAAAATTTTAGAACTAGGATTATGAATATAGTTGATTAATTTAGAAGGGATGAAATCATGATTACTAGAACCTAGTGTGATTGTGTTCATCCTCCAATTATACTAGTGTCCACTACATGTGCTATCATTTGAAGTTGATAAAAATAGGCTTTTATAGAATCTAAAATTATGAATGAGCTTTACTTCACATTCAAAAATATCTTCAATTTTAGTATAATTCTTAAACCACAATCAAATATGATTGTTATTTTCCTTCCACTTAATGACTATTTTTTTGTGAAATAATGGTAAATGAGGTACTAGTAGAGACATAAACTAAGATCTCAAATCAATATCATTCATTAGAGGAAATAGCCAACAAAATCCAACTTCAATCCCAAAGGAGAGCTGGATATTATGTTTGATTATTTCCTCTTTTGGTGTTTGATATGATGTGACATGAGGGTGAAGCCATAATAGTGGTTTACAATTTGATGGAGGAAGGAAAATTGAGAAAAAACAACCCCATGGCAAAAAAATTGGTTTTAGGGGTTCGCATGAACCTACAAGTTTGACCGAACCATAAAGGGGTTCAACCGAACTAGGGTTCGAGTGAACCCATTAATTATTGGGCCCACATTTCCCTTAAAAATAAAGGGAAAATGAATATTAATGAGTTGAATGAACCCTAGTTCGCTAGAACAGAGGGTTTGCTTTTCCCTAATTTTTTAATTTGTTCACACAAAAACCTAAATTTTTACGCTTTCAAGCTCCGGTTGAGGATGAAAATGGGGAAATATTTAGAAACCAAACTTGGAATCAAGTAGCCTTCGAAACGAGCTATCCAATGAATATAATTTTAATATGTTTTGGTTTTATTATGTATTTGTTTTTTTAGTTTTATTAAACATAGGTTTTCATTTAAAATGAAGGTCTTTATTATGCACATGTGGAAAAATAGCAGATTATCAAAAAAAAATTGAAAAATATGAGTGCACCAGATATTGAAGTCCTTGATCCAAAAAAAAAAAATTGAATTCGATATATACAAAAAGCGTTGTCGTTATACGGTTGCACTATGTCTGAATTGTCTTTTGATTGACTTCAAAACTTGATTAAAGAAAAAATATTTAATAAAAAAATATCTAACCAAGTGGAAGCACTAGATATCAGAGTCACAAATGTAAATTCCAAACAATTGGAATTTTATCCTTCATGGAAAAAAGTTATGCGTTATACGGTGTGCGTCACTTTTTAAAAATGCTATTTTTTGAAAAATACCAGTTTTTGTGGGAGATGGAAAAATAAGTGCAATCTAATTTTAAAAAATTTGAAAAAAATATTTTTAGAATCTATAGACAAAATGTGACGAAACTCTAGTTTGCATCATCTTCAAATTCCTCATGGTTTAGCCGCTATAGGTGTTTGAATGTGAATATTTAGTTAAAAATTAAAAATTCAGTGTCCAATTTGACCAAAAATTGTAAACCACTATTGTGGGATCACCCGTGAATATGTAATGACTAGGTAAAATGATAGAAAATTGGCAAGGTTCAACATAAGCAAAAATCTAGACATAGAACAAAAAGTCAACTTAGAAGCATAGACCTAGAAATGAGATATAGAAAGGAACCCATCACTAAAATTTGAGCTTGAAAATGTTGGTCGAGTGTGCTAGGTGCCCTAGACTTGGAGGTGTTTTTGTCAGGTAAAATTTTGTATTCTACATCATGATGCTCTATAGACCACTCCTTAAAAAAGTGTTGGTCACATGTGCAAATTGGCATAGACTAGGTTCTTCACTTGTTCAAAATTTGGAATTGTATGTCTCAGTCTACTCTCTACAAATATGCAACTTTTGGCCATCGGATTTGTAACCCTTACACAAAAAGAGGGAAAATGTTGTAATGTATAGAAGTTTTCCTAGGTCAAACCTTGGGTAGGAATTAACCTCCACTACAACTATTATGCGATGTACAAGAGCTTACTCTTGGTAGGGTAGAGGTTGAAAACCTTAAGGAAATGTTGAATTAAAATGATATTACATTAACCTTGATAATGGTGGTGATCCAAAGCTCTTTGGATAAGACCTTCAAGGGTTGATGCAATAACATAATAAATCATAACAAAATCCATCATGAATACATACTTGAAGATAAGTTGATGTGCCTTGAAGCTCCTTGTACTCAAACCTGCTCTAAAATGAAGGAATTTGGAATGAAATTGCTAGATTGTAATTTAGATTCAATCAAATGAATTAGAGATTGTGCCTTTATATAGGGTTCTCAAGTTAATTTCACTTTTAAGATGAAATCACCTCATGAGCATATGGCAAAAAATGGAATGAGATAAGGCCAAAATAGGCTGAAAATGACCCAAAAGGAGGCACACTAAAGCAAGGGCCCAAAAAGGAGCATGTGAAATTGTAAGGGGTTACAATTTATAACACTATAATTTGTTCTAGCCTTCCCAAATATTTGGAGATTAGTAATATTTAAAAATGCAAGTTGAAGGGTTGTCATTTTGTCACAACTAGACAAGTTCTCCTAGGTCAAGCTCAAAAAGTGTACAAAGATCAAAGACAAAAAGCATAGACCTTAAAATGCATACTATTCACTCTTTTAGTGCACCCAATCCAAGTGTTTTTCTATTGATTTCTCTTTAATGCCATATGATTAAGAGAGGATTCTTAAAATATGAGGAATATGAAATGATTGTAATTAAATGTTTTCAAATAACTGCACATGGGATCAAATCATCCAAATGTTTGCATAGTTGACTTAGACTATGAAATAAATGGGGCTAGTCTATGATTGATGGATCAATCTAACAACCAAAAAATTGACTCTAGATAGAAAAGTTATAAAATCTTAGTGGCTAGTTGCTATGTAGTGGTAGGTGTAAATATAAGTGTAATAAATGTGGGATATAGGTTAATGTTTTTGAGTATGTAAATATAAGAAAAGGGGGGATAAGTATAGAAATATATAATTTAATAGAGATAGGTAGAACTTACAAGAATGAGCCCAACTTAAAATAAGATTACACCATTTCTTACTATATAAGTGTATTTGAGACAATCCCTCATAATAAACCTAAATCTCAATGAAAATTAGAATGAATATATAGTAGTAATAATTAAAATAAATAATAATATAAATTTTATTTGCGCCATCACCAATTCCACTTAGACGATGATGCTCCACATTGTATAGGAAAGATGAATATAAAGATGTTAAGAACACATCAAGAAAGTAGATTTATGATGAAGGGGAAGAGCAATGAGAATTGGACTTGATAAAAGAAAGTAGCCAATGATGATAGGCATGTTGGAAGATAGGAACTCTAATCTTTAACTAAACCTACACATTATACATGCTTGATATTCTTGGTGCCTCTTCAATGTTTGTGCAAATTTGTTTACCATTGCGTTATTTGTGAAAGTAAAGTATATTACTCAATAGTCAACTAAGATAATAGAGTTTGAATTTGAACAATAAATATTCATAAAGTAATAATGAAAATGTGGCAATGAAACACAATTTAAGGGTGGCTAGGTGAAAATCTAAAAAAGAGCATATAATAAAAGACCCAAGTCCCAACAATGATGAAAAATGATGTATTAGTGATGTAGGAGCTAATATAAATTAAAAAATAAGTAAATAGTTAGATAAAAAAATTAAACCTAGAGAAACAACAAGGTTATGTAGGGTGGGAAAAAGCAAGGTTGCACCTAGAAAAGGAGAAGATAGTGAAGCATAAGCAGAAAGGATAATCAAGACCCTAAATAGATGTGGAGAAAAAAATGCTTCCAAAAATTAGATCTAAAAACAAAAATTTAGAAGGAAAAACCATATGGTGTAGGAAGTCTCACAAAAAATGGAAAGCTACAAAAATCACCTTATACATAAATTTAGAGTGATTAAACAAGTGCAATCAATTAAGTATAAACTAACCTAGATTATGAAAGATAGGATTAATGATCAATACAAGACTTAGGGACATGCTCAACTCTAAAACTAATTATATGTGAATGATTTTGAAGCCATGTGGTTTGATCCTAGGTCATAAAAAGTTCAACTCAAGCGATAAAAACTTGATTGGATGTGCATGATTGATCTTTATTATGCTTGATAATTATTTTAAAGAGTATATGCACCTAAAGATTCACTTTTTTCCCTCTGCTTTCTACTTTAACTTGTTAAGGTATTGCTTAAGGATGTTCTTTAGGTATTTTCTATCACAATAGAGGAATGGGTCCTAGTTCAAACTCCTTTTATGTGGTGGGTCAACAATTATCATAAATTTCAAAGAAAACATTCATCAATGAGAAAATGGCATATATGAAGATTTTATTATTTTATTCTTTTAGAAATTGAAGTGTTCTCTTATTATTTATTCTCTCTTTGCATTCACCTTATTAAATTAAGTGCACAATGAATTTTTTTTGCTTACCATTGTTAGTCTAGAATATTCTTTGGTATATTCTTTTGCATGGATTTTTCCTTTTTTTTAAAGCTTGATTAGGGGTGCCTTTTGTACCTTTTCCTTGCATGCAATTTGTTTGCCATGATTCTAGGTGGTAGTTGCTCTCCTTTGCACTATATAAATGTACATCTATTGTGAGTTAATTTTTTGTGCATTATTCACCAAAAATATGAAGTTGTTGACCTCACGTTTTACATTTTTCTTTTTGTATTGAGAAAATGAAAAGTACATACAATAAAATGTACTAATATTGTTATAAAGTGCAGAGAACCTGATCAACAAATCATGAGGGCCAAAAAAGCAGCCACCAGGTGTAGCAATACATAGCATCAAAAGTCTCAGTTTTGATTTTATACGGTCCCATTTTGAACATGTTGTTTCAGCAATTACACTTGATTGCAACCAACCAAATGAATATTAACTCTCGTCATTCTTTTCTCACTTGAAAAAGTCTTTAAATTTATTTTTTGAAACACAAACTTGAAGGTGCAATTAAATAGACATAATAAGGAGCATTTTGATTTAAGCACTTGGACTTCTGTACTTTTGATTTAAGCAGTCGGACTTCTGCACTTTTTCCGGGTGCTGAGTTTCTCCAACGGTTCTTCCACAGCAGTAGGCAGTGTGGTCTCTAAATTTTTCGGTTGGCTTTTTAAAGTACTTCTGGCATTTTCTTCTAGCGTTTCATAGAGTTTTTGTCTATCTGGATGGTCATAACGAGGTGTGCAGCCTTTAGATGTACGATTAGATTCTTTTTTCTTTACAGTGGACATGGAAATCAATTTCGCGTGGGGATCAAAATATGTAGTTTATGGACACTAGGTATCACTGCTTCTGTCCACTGCAAAAACTGCTCTGACAATCTGCAATCCTCAGTATAGTCAACTAATACGACAATATTTGCCTTCACACTTTCCGTCAAATCAAACCAACATTTCATCAAACAATTTATGCTACATTCACATTCGTCTGCTTCATCAACTGACAGTAACAATTGGCGTGCACCTCCCTCCAAGATATAGGTAATGTAATTTCTTTTCATTCAGGTGCTTTTTTCTACCTCTCCCGTGATTTCTTCGCAGGTATTGATACCTAGATCTTTCCTATCCAACTCGAATGACTTCCATGATTCACGCTGATTTTTTTGGTTTGTAATGGCTGATTTTTTGACAGCCTTTGTAACGTTATGTTGTTCCTAGTTTTTGTTGTACATGGTTTGTTTAGGCTGAGATTTTTCTGCTACCCCAGGTAGTTTTTTCTTGTAAATTTTTTTTCGCTTTGATCAATACAAAAAAAAAAAACTCGAATGACTTCTACTATGTTTTTTTAATTCAATAAAAGCTGAAAGAAAAAATATAAATATAATTAATAACAATGTTAAAGGGATTTAAAAACAAGCATCATTAAATGAACTCAGCTATTAAAAACCAATGTCAAAATCACAGCTGAGACATTACCATACAGTATTTGACTTCCACTGTTTCTGAGTTTGGTTTCAATTGCTTGAATTACTTCCATCATACACACGGCTAAAGACGCTCAATCTCCATCTGTTACCTAAAGTTATTGTGATTTTCCAAGTGGGTCTATTGTGTACCCTATTTTTGTGATAGCTTCACTCTCTGCTTCATTCTTTACATAGATCTTCTTGTATGATTCTACATTTCTTTTACATGCTCTCTACTTTTTTGTTTCCCCTCAAGCAAACAAATCACATTATCTATAATAGAGTGCCCTAACTTTACATCTATCAAAATCTTATGTGGGTATTTCAAATCACTCTTAATTTTGTACAACAATTTAATTGTCAAGTCCCTTACTTATAAAAAGGTTTCAAGTTCACATGGTCAAATATGATGGCACATTAGCACATGTTTTTTGTTGAGGTTGCACTACATCATATTTGTGCACTAAGTTATGTTTTATTGGTGGTCTAATGTGGCATCACATAATTGATTACTTTTTAAATCTAAGGAATAGATTTTGGAGATAATGTGAACAATTCTTAGAGTTAAGTTGAATATCATACCCGTGTCTATCCAACATTCTGGATGCACATTTGACCATATTTATTAATTAATTGAAATTCAGAATACTATTATATTCTAAATTTCAATTAATTAATAAATACAGTCAAATGCTGCTAAATATGCATCCTGACTGTTGCATAGACGTTGTTGAATATCATATGGTATTTAAGTTTTCGAGTGAAGGATCCATTTTGGTCAACTCCTATACCCACTATAGGGCCCTCTCCACTATTGATATTTCTTTTCTATCCAACTCTAATGAGTTCAACTATTTTTTAATTTAACTTTAATGATTTGGATTGCTTCAATCGTAGGCACGGCTAAAGACGTTCAATTTCCATCAAACATTAGATAGATGATAGATTTGTCTCCATGGGAACACCAAAACATTTTATTTTTTTAAAGAATATAATTTTGTCATTTATTTACCCCATACACATTATCCATAATGGTAATCACCTATTCCCTTGTATTGGACTAAATTGGATGTCTTCTTAGTATTATAATTTGATATTAAATATTAAATATTTATAACAAAAAATTATGGTTGGTATAATACAGTTTAAGATATTAAGAAGATGTAAAATAATCTATTTGTTTAATATAATGTATTATTAATTATAAGTAGTTGATATAATTATGTTCTTAAATTTGAATAAGAATGTCTAAGTACCATTATCCACTTTCTAAGGCATAACAATAACTTATTCATTAAGAAGGAGGTTGTTCCTTTATTGTTCTAGTATAGTCATATTTTTAGAGTTCTAATAAAGTAAAAATAATAGAATATGTGTAAGCATGACGTTGGGATATAGGGGAGAGGATCTCGTACTTAAGCATGTTTCAATAGTTGTTATAGCATTTGTTGATTTAATGTCTAATATTTTTAACAATATTGGACCAATAGTTGTGACTTTAAAGTTGTTAGTGGTAATTATGTGAAAATATATTTAACATATAAGAAAATTATGGTTCAAATTTGAGTGTTGCAAGTTTGATCTTGAGTATCATGGATTTGATCACTTATGTGGGTTTTAACTATGCTACATAAGATCAATTTATTAGAATGTGCACTACATAATGTATTTCCCTAGATGTCATTCTAATAATATAACTTGTTAAGGTAGTATCTAAGAACATTATTTAGGATTTACCTTACTCAATAAGTCAACAATCACTCATAAGTCAAATCATTTTTCAAGTCATATTAACAAAATGAATTGTATTGAAGACAACATATGTAAATATATAGATGACATATACGATCATGTGTATTTGATTCTTTGTTTCCTTTTAAAAATGTGTTCTAATTATTTTCTCCTTATAATCATATGTTCAAATTAATTAAACATTAAATATTTTTAAATGAAATGAGATATAATTTCACATAAATGTGTATTAAGTTAACTCATAAGAACTAGTAGAAAGGACTAAGAATGTTAAGATAATCTCAATAATTTATATTTCATGTTAATTATTGCATGTCTTGAGTTTGAACTATGTCAATTTTGAGCCACCTAGAAATGAACCTTAGGGATAAAATTACTAGTAAATGACATGGTTGTGCAGATTTCACCATTCCTATATGTATATTTAATTGGCCCTACATTGTGTGATGAAGAGGATTGTTTTATGTTTGACCCATATTTCCAATATTTTTTCTTAAACCGAGAATCCAAACCATCTTGAATGATATACTCAAAAAGATCAACATAACTAATAAGTTAGTAGACTCCATATTTGTTACTAAAAGGAAGAACAAAAAAATAGAGAAGAATAAGAGCAACTCTAAGAATGGTTGTAGAGACATCATTAGTGAATAACTAGAGAGAGGTTGATGGGCCTAAGGTGTGGCTCAAAAATATATATATGAATTGCAATATGCATTAAAAAAAAAAGACATTGAAAATATATTAATGATAGATATAATTTAGACAAAATGTTGCAAGAGAACACCATAAGAAAATGAAATATGATACAAGAATACAATAATTAATTTTTTATGAAATTTCAAGCTTGTATAACTTTGATTATTAGATTTAAAATTTAAATAAAAATTAATATATGATTTATTTATTTTTCTCATAAACATTTTTGAAATCAAATAATATTTAAGATATAGAAAAAAAATTAGATAACTTTAAACAAATTGAAAAAAAACCTATACAAATGTAACATTACTCAAAATGATAAATAAAAAGATACGTTAAAAATTCCTATCAATAGTAGAATAAACCTGTCAGCTCAACAGTTTCATAGTTCAAGATTACCTATTCAGTATAACAGCATGGTAAGCATATATATTAAGGCAAATAGAATAGAAAAAACAATCGAATACAATATTTATTCTCTAATGTATAGTGGATCTATCATTATTTTTTCAGTGGGGTTAAGGGTGGTGAAGCCACTGAAAGATTTAACAAAATGGTGAACGAACAGGAGATATACTTTCCTCTTCTAACTTTGAAGGCGTGAATTTGTTTGGCTCAGTGAAATAATCGTCTTTCATATGCATAAGATCTGCTCATAACAAACATACATCCAAAAGTCAATACGCTGGATTTAGTTTTAGTGATTTCAAGACCCAAAAAATAAAAATAAAGTTATTATGATTAAATTGAATCTAATAAAAATCATTAGAAATCTACAGCTTACCATACATCCATTTGGGATTGTATAATCCTTATAATCTATGAATTTTCTATCGTTAAGAGCATACAAGGATTTCAGCAGCAGTAAAATTTTCTATGATTTTTTATTTTATTTTACCTTTAAATCCTAAATTATTTGTGCAAATGTCATTTTAAATTAAAACCTTAACACGTGTACAATTGGATGAAGCTGAAAATGTTGGCCTGCTTTGTTTTAAATGACTGGTTTTCTTGTTTGCATAGGAGCTCAGATAATGGAAATCTTGTGGTGATAAATATTGTTATGGGATGCTATGTATAAATCCGCTCTACATTTTAGGTGCACATTTAGTGGATTGGGTTGGAATTACATTTAAATTTAAATTTGACATCATATCATATGGGCTCATTAAGTCTTTTATTTCATAGAACTCTGAGTGCATGTGCATCATTTTTGTACGTATTTGAATGCTTTGGTATTGACAAATGATGGACAATGTTGCAGGATGAATGGTACATTGAATGTGGAGGATGGATAAGAAGGCAACTAATATCCATCCATCATGATGCATCATAGACATCAATAGCGTGGATGGTTGATATACAGGTGTCTGTTAGAAATGGTCATGTTTATCAAAAATACCAGTGTTTGTCAGCCAAATAATTGTTTGACGCTTATGTTGACACAACTAATCTCCCAACAAAATGCATGTCATAGGCATGATAACATACAAAAACACATAAAAAAACATACATAGAAACATACATAACATAATGGATGGCGTAGTGCAGGGCCTGCCAAGACGGGGGATACAAGTAATAAAACCTGTAGATGGGATGAAGCATTACAACGAAGGTAGCGAGGAGATAACGGCATCATCGGGTCATTTTTTCTCACCTTTTTCCAGTTGTGACATAGTGGCAAGAGTTTGACCATAAAGTTTGTGGGCCCTATGGCTTACGTGAAAAGCTATCACTAAATTTTGTGCATCGATGAGAATTGGAGGTGGACTTATGTGAGTAAGACCTATGTTTAAATTGTAATAAGTATTGCTTTTTGAGAAGGTTGGAGAACACTCTGTGTTGTGAGTTTATTCAATCTGCACATTGAAAGCTAAAGGTTGGAGTGCACAGGGTGGAGTTGGAGGAGAAAACAGACCAAATCAAGGTGAGGAGTGACTAACCAATTGGGTTGTTACTTGTAAATGGTTTGAAAATAGTATATGGGTTGTAGGTTTCATAACACCCAAGGTTTTGCAACTTGGAATTTTACAAAACAAAATGAATGTCTTGAAAAGATTTTGTTATTTAGACAGTACAATTGTAATGAAATCCCCCTTCAAAATTTATAACAACTCTTAATTAGAGTAAAAATTGCTTTTAAATTTCCTCCTATGATTGAAAAAATGCACAAAATAATTCCAAATTGGAAAACACAATGTGGGTTGTCTGTTATTTGATTTTGCATGTTTAAATATAAAGGGTTGTCTCACGGGGAAGAGTTGTAAGTTGCAGATACATAAAACTAACCAAACTAAGTTGAAGGGTGACTCGCCAATTGGGTTGTTACACGTAGAGGGTTTTACAAGACTATGTGGGTTGAAGGTTTCATTACACCCAAGGTTTTGCAATATGAAATTTTACAAAAAAATACATGCAAATACAAAAAAATTGTCATCTTGAGAAAGGAATGCAAAATTAAGTGATAAAGTAAGGGGCACAATTTATAGATTAGAGGATGTGGGCTCTTGGTTTCATGTTTCAAATTGTCTTAGCATATGGAATCGCATGGGATTGGTTGAGAATTTTAACCATTTTACAATGAAACAATGTTTATCTAGTACATAGATCACTCATGGGAATTAAGTACCACTTTTGAAGACCACAATGTGGTTGATGGCCAAATGGAAATAGTTAATTTGGGATGTTTGATGCTAGATCATGGTAAGAGAAAGATGAATGTTCTCAATGTTCATTATTTTGTGACTAAGTATGCTATGAAATTTTGGATATGTAGCTACAAGCAAGACATGAAGGATGTAAGGTTACAAGCCTTTGATATTATGAAGTTAAGAAGATTGGAAGTTTTTTTGGGTGAACAAAAGTCATGCAAAAACTTCTCTATCTTAGTCCCAAAGGTTGCAATGACTGTTTTTGAAACATCAATGGGTGAAGATATTTGAGAAGCCCTTAGAGGTAACAAACTCATGTTTGGAAATTCTTATTTTAAATTTATTGCATCCATTTGTGAAAGAATATGGTGTCATAAGAGAAGGTGATTGGGCTCCATTTTTGAAAAGCTTGGATTCTATTCAGAGTGAGAATATAATAAGTTGAAAGATCTGGGAAATGGATTGCCAATCTATGATAGAGAAATTCAATATGACTCATAGCTTGCAATCGGTTGTAAATCAACAACTAATTATGGAGGAAGAACCAAATCAAGAACAAATATGAGCATAAGGAAAGTGAGGTGAAGAAACACATGGCTCAATAATTGCAACCTAAGAGTCAAATTACAGGAGTCAAAAAAATATCACTTCTTAGTTGACTATGGTAATGAAGAAATTTATAATTTAGTAGCTACATGTGTGGGAGATTAATATTACATACTTGGTCCAAGTCATGAGTACTCAAGGCATACGAGAGGTTGCAACACAGGAAGCTTTGAAAGGGTGTGTGAAGGTAAGCAGCACATGCTTTGCATTTTTCATTTCAAATTTATCACATCATTTTGTGGAGTATGGTGCTTTAGGAAAGGATAAATGGACTCTATCAATCCAAAGATGGGAACCTATGAGAAATGGAAGCATGAAGTTCAAAGTTTTAGAAGGGAATTTCTATAGGTATGGAAAAATGTTTCTTGTCATTTATATTCTTAAGAAGTACAATCAACATAGGGTATATGGAAAATATGAAATGAATATGGATTGCATTGGATTGAAGAATCTCTTGATTCAATATGGTTGGAGTAATATGAGCCACAAAAATGGGTAATTGGCAATTCGGTTGAAGATAACTTCTTTAGAATGATTACTTCATGGTATCTCCATATAACTCATGAAGATTGGAGGTTTCCAAACATGATAGGTTATATTATAATAATTTTTGAAATTATGTTGGGTGATAACAATGTGCTAATAGTTGTACATAGAGAGTACATTGTCTTCCACCAAAATGTCTTATTGCTTACAGATTTGGTACTCAAAGTGTTCTGATATGAATATTTTTGTTGTATTATGTTAATGGTTGGTCCTCTATAATACTCTTTCTATCCAAATTCATTGCATGGAGCTGCAATTAATATCCTTCAAGTTAAGGTAAAGATTGAGGTAATCAATGTACTTTTCAATAGTGTGGATCTCCATTCCCCAAGGGTGAAAAAAGCAATTGTTTCTAGAATGTATATTTTTATTGCATGATGTTATTTTTTACTTCTCTATTGAACTCTTGCTATTATAAATTAGCACATGAAGCTAAATATAACATCTCTCAAGTTGAGGTAAAATATGGGCCTTTTTTTGTGCATTCATGTAATGCATATTTTGGTACTAGGGTGGTAAAAGAAGTAATTACTTCTAACTTATGTATTTGTTGTTGTGAAGGATTCATTTCTGGTTTTAATAGCTTCATTGGGTGTAAAAATCAGACTTGTACCATCATCATTTGTTTCAATAAGTATCATGTGCACTTGTTTCCTAATGATAGTGCATCACTAGCTAAAGACCTAGAACAGTTTATTGGGTTAAAATTTTGATAACAAATAGTGTTGTTTCTTGCAAGCAGTATCCCAACAACTCCAAGATAAAGAGGGTAATTGTTTTAAAATGTATTAATTATTTTGGAGGATTGTACTTCTATTCTAATAGTCCATTGTGTTGTATAAACCAAATCTATATCAAAGGTCGCAAGGAATTTTTGTTTATCCTTATTGGTTGTCATGCACATACACAATTTTGGAGAAAGATTAAAAGCGAGAGATTGTTAATTGAAGAAGATGCTAAGTATGCTACAAGTACACATGTAATATGGGATATGAGGTTGCATATTAAATATTGGTGTCATGATATTACACAACAGAGGAACATATTTCAAGGATTCTTCAAGATTCTTAAGAGGAAGAAACTTCATGCAAATACAAGATCAAGGATTGGTATACAGTTTGGTATGATTGATCAATTTGGCTACATGATCTTGGAGATATATACTTACAATTGCTTGGGGATGAGCAATTTTGGTAAGGGAGGACTTGTCATGTCCCCTTTTTCTAAAAATAGTCTTTTCTAAAAATAGTAGTTTCTATTTTTAGTAAGGTTGATTATCCTAATATGGTAAGTTAAGTCCTACAGACAAATTATGAAAATAATGTCCTTTATGGTGAAATAGTTAAATCAAATTTTAATGATAAATTATTAAATGAAAATTTAAATATTTGGAGCCGAAAAGGGTGTGGGTCTTGGAGAAGCTCAAAATTGGCAATTATTAGCCTTCTTGAAATCAAATCAAAAGTTGGATTAAATGGAAATTTCTATTTGGGTGGAGGAAGCAGAGGTTCATTTATGGGAAAGTGGTTTCAAATTTTGAATTTTAAGATTCCTTCCATTCTTGGCATGGATTTTTGTTTCCCAAGAAGCTTCACGAAGAAGGCAACACATTAAATGCAATTTCTTTCCTTTTTGGATTCATTATATGTATTGTTTTCTCTCACAGGTTTGTGATTTTCTTTGGAGACTAGTAAACCAATGAAGAAAGAATCTCTAAGGCTAGTAAAACAAGGAGATGTAGACTCAAAGATAGTGGCTTCAAGAGTCTACAAGTGCAACTTCACTCAGAAGTTGTATTTGTGTTGAAGATTATCATTTTGGTGTGCATTTTGTCAAATAGATTGCTAAGATAGTTGTTTTGGACTGTGTAGTTTGAGTTTTTGTTGTGTTTCTATTGCTAGCAAAATTATATAATAATTAGTACAATACTTTAATGTATTTTTTATGTTGTAAAATTTTAATGAGATGCTAGAGAATTTGTGTGTGAAGTTATTGATTTTTCAATGTTTTGGCTTCTAAGTTGTGTTACCAATGATGTAAATTTGCAGCTGGTTATTATTGAAATTTTTTATTATAAATAACAACAATATAATGCAAATATCAACTTATTTTTGTGGCAAGGCATTCCTATTCCAGTTCCACAACATTTATTAGCAAACTTGAAAGATTTTGTGAAAGTTACAATTTACCCAATTTCTCTCTTTTTGGATTTGAATAAAATAATTTGTTGCAGATTTGAAATTTTATTTTAAGAGGGATATTACATTATGCTAGGAAGGTATGAATGTTCCTACAAAATTGGATGGTCAATTTCTCTAATAAATAATAAATCTAGTGGCATAACTATTAACTAAGTGTTAGAATGGTTATTACTAGTATAAGTAAAATTTAAGAACTATGATTATGAATATAGCTGAGTAATTTAAAAATGATGAATTGTTAGTACAAGAACCTAGTGTGATTATGTTTTCATCCTCCAATTACACTAGTGTCCACTACATGTGTCATCATTTAGAGTCAACAAAAATAAGGCTTTTATAAAATCTAGAAATATGACCATATGAGCTTTATTTCACATTCAAAAATATCTTCAACTTTAGTATAATTCTTAAACCATAATTAGATATGATTGTTATTTTCCTTTCAATTAATGACTATTTATTTGTGAAATAATGGGATAATGGAGTCCTAGCCTAGAGACATAAACTAAGATCCCAAAACAATATCATTCATTATAGGAAACAACCAACATGATCTAACTTTAGTCCCAAAGGAGATCTAGATGCTTTGTTTGATTTTTTCCTCTCTTTTTTTTATATAATTTGATGTGAATATATAATGACTAGGTAAAATGATAGAAATTTGACAATATTTAGCATAAACAAAAAGATTTAAAACAAAAAGTTAGCTCAGAAGCATAGATCTAGAAATGAGATACAAAAAGGAACCTATCACTAAAATCTAAGCCTAAAAATGTTAATCATGTGTGCTAGGCGCCCTAGACTTGGAGGTGTTTATGTCATCTAAAACTTCATATTCTAGATTAGGATTCTCTATAGATCACTCCCTCTGAAATTCAGCCAAAAAGTGGCAATCATATGTGCAAATATTCATAGAACAAGGTTTTTTTTCTTTAAAATTTGGAATTGTATATCTCAGTCTACTCTCTACAAATTTTTAACTTTTGATTGTTGGATTTGTAACTTACACACATAAAAGAAGGAAAATATTGTGATACATATAGGATTTTTCCTAATTCAAACCCTAGGTAGGAATTAACCGAGCCGTTACAACTATGATGTTATGTGAGAGAGCTTACCCCTCGTAGGGTAGAGGCTGAAAACCTTAAGAAATTTTTGAATTGAAATGATATTACCTTAAGCTTGATAATGGTAGTGATGCTCTTTGGAGAAGACCTTCGAGGGTTGATGTAATAATATGATAAACAATAAAATCCATCATGAAGACATATTTGAAGATAGGGTTGATGTAGATTGATGCTCCATGCATTCATATCTACTCTTGAATGAAAGAATTAGGAATGAAATTTCTAGATTGTAAGAGATAATCAAATGAATTAGAGATGATGTATTTATATAGGACCTTCTCAAGGTATTTTCAATTTTAGGATGACTTCCAATGCCATATCAAAATTTTGGGATTATATCACAAATGGTGGGAATTGACACTTCAACATATTCAAACTTGGGCCCCTTTTTAGGCCGGGGGGGGGGGGTGCCGTGGACTATGGTGCTAACCCAAAAAATGGAAAACTATAGGTGGTTGTAGAGTGCATAAACCGAAGACATTGGATTAGGTCACCTCATAAGCATATGGCAATAATTTGAATGAGATAAGCCAAAATAGGCTAAAAATGACCCAAAAGGAGGCACACTAAAGAAAGGGCCTGAAAAGGAGTGTGAGATTGTAAGGGGTTGCAATTTATGACACTACAATTTTTTCTAGTCTTCCTAAATATTTGGAGATTGGTAGTATTTAAAAATACCTTGAAGGGTAGTCATTTTATCACAAGTAGAAAAGCTCTCCTATGTCAAGCTCAAAAAGTGTACAAAGATCAAAGATAACAAGTATAGGCCTTAAAATGTGTATTGTTCACTCTTTTTAGTGCACCCAATTCAAGTGCTTTTCTACTCATTTCTCTTTAATGCCATATGATGAGAGAGAATTCCTAAGATATGAGGAATTAGAAATGATTGTAATTAAATTCTTTTAATTACTTGCAAATGGGATCAAATCATCCAAATGTTTATATAGTTGAATTAGATTATGAAAATAAATGGGGTTAGTCTATGATTGATGGATCAATCTCACAACCACAAAAGTGGCTATAGATAGAAAAGTTGTAAAATATTAGTGGCTAATTGCAATGTGGTGGTAGGTGTAAATATAAGTGTATTAAATGTGGGATACAAGCTAATGTTTTTGAGTATTTGAATATAAGAAAGGGGGGGAACTAAGTATATATATATATATATAGAGAGAGAGAGAGAGAGATAGGTAAAACTTAGGGGAATGAGCCTAACTTCAAATAAGATTACACCATTTCTTACTATATAATTGTATTTGAGACATTCCCTGAAAATAAACCCAGATCTCAATAAAATTTAACATAAACATAGTAGTAAAAATTAAAATAATAATAATATAAATTTTATTTAGGCCATCACTTCAATTCCAATTAGACAATGATTTTCCACATTCTATAGGAAAGATGAATATAAATATGTTAAGCACACATCAAGAACATAGATTTATGATGAAGGTGAAAAAATGAGAATTGGACTTGATCGCAAAAAGTAGCTAGTGATGATCTGAGCATGTTGGAAGATAGAAACTCTAATCTTTAACTAGACCTACATATTATACGTGTTTGATATAGTTGGTGTGCCTCTTGTTCAATGCTTGTGAAAATTTGTATACAATTGTGTTTTTGATAAGTAGGAGGTATTTTCCATAGTGTGTCAAATTATGATATTGCTATTAGGATTCAATCATGTAGTTTTTGAGTGAAACTCATTGACCCATGTTTCATGAGTAGTGGTTCACAAGAACCCATCTCTCATGATAATAAATGGTCCACCTAGCACTCATTGCATCTAGGTGATTAGGCTCACAGAGGTGAAGCACTAGGCCGTCTTGAGAGGTCACCCATCCCAGTATTGCTCCAGCTCAAGTGTACTTAACCACAAAGTTTTCCCCAAGGTTAAGCCCACTTAGCTTGGAACCCCATTTGCAGAACCTTCAACAAGTGGTGTGCCTTATGAGAGATTGGTTCTTGTGAACCACTACTCATGAAACATGGTTCAATGAGT
Source organism: Sequoia sempervirens (assembly GCA_007258455.2). Taxonomy (NCBI): domain Eukaryota; kingdom Viridiplantae; phylum Streptophyta; class Pinopsida; order Cupressales; family Cupressaceae; genus Sequoia; species Sequoia sempervirens. The sequence continues at coordinate 19,557 of VDFB02193672.1, forward strand.
TTAACTCAAAAAATACACGGTTGAATCCTGATAGCAATATCATAATTTGACATGTTGTGGAAAATACCTCCTACAAGTATCAATTGATGAGCTAAAGGGGCTCTATACTGAATGGTTCATAAGGAACAACACTTGCTGAAGGTTTTGCAAATGGGGTTGCAAGCTAAGTGGCCTTAACCCTGGGGAAAACTTTGTGGTTAAGCGCACTTGAGTTGGAGCAATACTAGATGGGTGACCTCTTGGGATGGCCCAATGCTTCACCTATGTGAGCATCACTTAGATGCAATGAGTGTTAAGTGGACCATTCATTATCATGAGAGATGGGTTCTTGTGAACCACTACTCATGAAACATGGGTCAATGAGTTTGACTCAAAAACTACATGATTGAATCTTGATAGCAATGTCATACATTGTGTTTTTGTGAAAATAAAGTATGTCACTCAATAGTCAACTAAGATAACAGAGTTTGAATTTGAACAATAAATGTTCGCAAGTTAATTTAAAAATGTGGCATTGAAACACAATTTAAGGGTGGGTAGGTGGACATCTAAAAAAGAGCATATGATAAAAGACCCAAACCCTAAGAATGATGAATAATGATGTACCAGCGATGTAGGAGCTAATATAAATTAGAAAATAAGTAAATAATTAGATATAAAAATCAAACCTAGAGAAACAACAAGGTTATGTAGGGTGGGAAAAGGTAAGGTTACACCTAGAAAAAGAGAAGATAGTGAAGCATAAGTAGGAAAGGATAATCAAAACCCTAAATAGATGTGAAAATAAAAAAAATATTAGAAAAATTAGATCTAAAAACAAAAATTTAGAAGGAAAAAACATATGGTGTAGGATAAGTCAGTCTCACAAAAAAGGAAAATGTAGTTAGGGTAAAAATCTTAAATCAGGGTAAATGTGTAAACATCAACAATAAAACCCTAACAAGCACAATAGAGCACAAACTAGCATGAAAATAAAAATAAGAAAGCAAAGCAAACCAATCTCCAAGCTAGACTCGATTTATCTCCATTGCTCTTCTCCACCTGCATGAGAATGCAAGATTTTGAAGGTTGATTGTTGGATGAATGTTTGTTGCTCAATTCAGTAGCATAACAATATGATGAAGGTGATAGATGAAGATGGATGGAAGATTGAAGAATGATTTTGACAGCATAAGGATGTCTGAAGAATTGAATCCCTAGATGAATTGTGAGAGGTTGTATTTATAGAGTTTTCGAAAGCTTCTGATTGGTTGTAGATGATCAATGGTTGTGAAAATTCTTGGCAGATCAAACGGTGTAAGATGAAAAGGATGGAGAGAAAATTAGATGGAAGATAAAAAAGGAGATTTAATTCCTCTTTCATAAGAGGTGATAAATATTAATTGTAAAAATCATCTTTTTTGTGAGATTGAGAAAGGATTTTGAAGATAAATAATGAATTTATTAAATTCATTATTCATTTATTAGTGACATGGAAGATTTTCTTAATTAAATAAAATATTTAGAGAAAATAGAAGATTCTTAATTAAATAAAATATTCAACTAAGATTTGGAAAGTGACATGGAATTAATTAAATAAGAATATTTAATTAATATTTGATTCATGTGACATGTGGTTTTTGGAAACTTCTAATTAAATATTGAAAAATATTTATGTGTGGAATGTGGATAAGAAGATTCTAATTAAATATTTAAAATATTTAATTAAATGTGAGATGGCTTTTTAGAAGATTTAAAGATGATTTTATGATTTTCAAAAAGAAGAAGAAGAATATTTAGAAGATTTAAAGATGATTTTATGATTTTGGAAAAAAGAAGAATATTTAGAAGATTTAAGATGCTTTCATGATTTTGGAAAAAAAAAAGAATATTTACTTTATTTAAAATAAAGCAATGTGATAATTAAATTAAATAAATTATAAAATTTATTTAATTAATTAAGAAGAAACGAAAAAGTGATAATAATTAAATAAACTTATTTATTTAATTAAATTAGAAGAATTAGAAAGTGAATGATATAAATAAATAATTAAATTTATTTATATGTAGAGGAATTAAGAAAAAAATTAATTAAATAATAAATATTTAATTAAAAGCCAAGATTAAATGATATGACCATTTTTATGCATATACATTTTGCCCCTCTTTGAAGTGATGTGTGAAAACACATTGCTTCAAAGAAAAATATTTCTATGATAGAAAGATAGGATGATGATGGGATGATGATGTAAAGCTATGATGATGCCCCCTTGAGAGGATAGGTGGGTTGGACAAGCACGGGTAGGCTCTCGAAATGAAATGAAATGATAAAAGAGGGGATAAGATGAATGATGCAAGATAGAATGTGGATGAAGGAGATGAAAGGATGCACTATGTTGCAATGAAGGTGAGCAACCATGGTGTTTGATTTAGCACTAGACGTTATGCACCAAGATATAAGGACCAAGGGGACGATGTGTCTTGTGCCCCAATGTAATACAACCTTGTCTAGACGTATGAGGAAGTAAACTTAGAGCACTAAAGTCCTAATGCACAAAAGGTATGATATGACCTTAGATGCAAAGGATAGTGCAAAAAGCTATTCCAAGATGCACAAGATATGAATATTAGCTGGAATGATATGGATTTGATACAAATGCAAGATAAAATGATATCACACACAAGTAAGCAAGCATGCACAAATGATTCAAAAACAAACAAGGTAGTGCCCTTGTCAAGCTGTAAACCATTGATTGATGACATGATAGTGTTGTCATTGTGGGGAGCAACATATCCCTAGATCAACACAAGGATGATTGATAATTGACCGATTGACTTTGATTGATGATGATAGTGTTGTCATTGTGGGGAACAACATATCCCTAGACCAACACAAGGATGATGATAATTGATTGATTGATTGGGTTTACAACAAGATCATGATCAAGACCAAAGGATGTGATTGGATACTTTGACAAGATTGATCGACTTGATTGGTATGTATTAAGGATTGACTTGCATTTGGATTATTGCTTGGATTGATTTGATTGAGTTGATTGGATGAAATGGTTTTGATGAAGATGATTGATTTGGTTGATTGGTTGGATGATTGGATTGAGGTGATGGATTGAGTAGATGAAATTGGAAGAAGTAATTGGATGGATTGATTTTATTGCTTGGGTTTTTGTTGGCTATTTGATATTTTTGTCTTTTTTTAGGATCTTTTTCTTTCTTTCTTTTTTTATATTTTTGGGGATATTTTGATTTTTTTTTGGATTTTTGACATTTATGAATTTTTTGTATTTTTGAAATGTTTTTATGTTTTTGGACTTTTGAAATGTTTTGAGGTGTCAAAGGATGAAAATTTGAGTAGCCTTTGTGCTAGATACCAATGACAAGGGGAAAACCAAGTCTAGGTGCAAGGGTGAGTGATAGGATAAGGGATAAAAGGCTCATGGTAGATGGATGGATGGTATGGATGTATGCATCATAAGAGAGCAAGGATGTGATCTCCAAAGACTATGTCGCATAAAAATAACATGCCCCATTCTAGGTACAAGACTTAGGAATTTTTCATGACAAATCTTTTGACAATACGATAATGACAGGCTTGTTTGGAAGGATGAGGTATGTCAAGAGATACCCAAAAAACATGTTTCAACATTTTTCCCCCTATATCTTCATCAAGATCAAAAGGACAAGGTTGGATAAGTGGACTCAATATGATAGGTATGTGTGATGGCTAAGATGGTAGGTAGGATGGAAATGATATTGCATGAATGATAGGTTGGATAGATAAGACATTGTGCCCCCACGTGTAAGTGACATAGAAGATCAACCTACACATGATGCTTGCTTGCTAGGTTTTCATCATGGTACTTATCCAGGGTGCCTGTTTGCCAGGTTTTCACCATTGGATGAAGGAATTTCTCTTTACTTTTCTTTTTTCATTTTTTTTTTGTTTTTTGACTTTTTGGATAGAAGAAGGGGGATATGGATAGGAGGGACTCAAGTGTCTAGTTCCATGAAAGGTTGTAGTCCCACTAGAGATGGATGTCATTGCATGGACCATGTCAAATGTCATTATGTTCATAGATGTTGGTAAGGGATGACATGAAAAGGAGATGGAGTAGGTAGATGATGGATTATGATGTGGATTATGTAGGGAAGATGATAAGGATTATATGGGACTTTTGAAAAAGATGAATAGGGAGGCTTACCCAAAAGCATGGACCATAGGAAAGTGGTGGGGGAGATATGTAGGATAATGAGTGAAGGGTGGGGAGATGGAGGTATGTGGAATTTTTGTGAAATGGAAGGGAACCATGACCAATGGTTGCACCCACTGTGATAAACGTTGAAGATTTTGATGTGGATGGGGTGTAGGAAGCAATGGAGATGCTTTCTTAGGAGATGGGTGATATAGTGATTTAGGTACCCACATAGACTTAATATTTTTATGATTTTTGTTTGGCTTGTGGGTTTTAGGAATTTGAGATTTTTGAATGGAATGTGCATTTTGGGTGGAAGGGGATGGTTGGGATTTTTGTGATGTAGATGCCTTGTTTGACTTGATTTCTTTTTGCTTAGGTACCCAAACCATTTTGTTTTTAGACTTTTCATTTTGAGGTATGGGCTTATATAGGTTTTTAGATGGATTTTTCTTTGATTATTTGCTTTTGTGCCCTAAGGCATGAGGATTTTTTGGATTTTTTTACTTTATAAGTAGAGGCATTGAAATTCTTTCTTTTGAATCCCATGGGTATGGTGGAATGGGTGGAAGCTTCATGTTTATACAATATGTGCATTCAGTGGTCATGATTAGGAATGTTGGGGTATTTATGGATAAATGGATAAGAGGATTGGATGGTAGGGATATTAGATGTTGGAAGTAATGGTGGAAAAGCGGATGGTGGAAGGTGTATGGTCACATACTTTTGACATTTGTAGGATTCATGGAGGAGGTATGGAAACATATGTTTTAGGTGTATGATAGGATTTATGATTGAAAATGGACTTAGGATGCATGGAGGAAATACCAACATCTTGAGATTGGTGTCCTTGAGGTGGATGTCCAAGGCCAGAAGAGTGTGGAGGAACTTTGACATGTATAGGCTCCAGAATATCTTGTTCATGAAGGGCTAAACCTTTACCTTAGTGGTTCATGTTTTGGAGTATGTGATGGACAATGGGACTGGGTGTAGGTGGAATACTAGACATGAGTTCGTTATTGGATGGAGAAGGTGAAGCACTTGGATAATGGTGGTTGTTGTTCTAAGAAGGAACATTCATGAATGAGAGTGGAAAGACCAATAGGATATGATAGAGGACTTTCAATGGGGTCGATGGTGGGTGATGGAGGATCATTAGGATCTTGATTAGCATTGTGTTCACTTAGATCCAAGGTATTTGTTTGATCTTCTATGTGTGCTTGGGAGGCATATGTCTCATGAAGGGAAGTGGACATTGATGGATTATGGATAGGGCTAGGTAGGGGGTGGATAGGAGTAATGGAGGTTTCTTGCTCATGGATATGTGAACTGATAGGCTCTTGACCATGGAATACATAAAGTTGGCTAAGAGGTCATCATGGCCTTCTTGATCATAGGTAAGATCATAAAGGGGAGCTTGATCATAAATAGGACCAAGTATGTTATGATTGGGATCATTAGATGGGCCTAGATCTTGATTAGAATGAGAGGTTAATGTTTCTTCATGCTTAGGATAATGCTCTTGACATAACTCTTCGGTTTCTTGAATGGAAGTGGAAGGGGGTGACTCTTGATTTTGTTGCCAAGGTGGACTTGGGATCCTATGTTCTTGTAGTGATAAGGGTGGGTGTGTTGATGTGGCATTGACATGCAAAGAAGTGGGAGGATTAGATTGGTATGAGGTAGAAGGGGATGGCACATAAGGTTGAGGTGGAATTGGTTGATAATGAATGGATAGGGGATGATGTTGTGGTTGTTGAATTTGACAAGTGGCAATGAAATGATTAGCTTGAGCTAGGAGGTGTTGGATTTGAGGTGATTTAATTTGTTGAAAATTTTGGAAGAGGGTTTGAAGGCTTTGTATGGTTTGGTGGTCTAGGGGTTGGGGTATTTGGTGAAGTGTTTGAAGGAGTTTTTGAAGTTGGGATGCTAGGACTTTGTTTTCAAATGTGGGCATGGTGTCACACATGTGTGTAAGCTACAAAAATTACCTTATACATGAATTTAGAGTGATTAAACACATGCAATCAATTAAGCGTAAACTAACCTAGATTTATGAAAGATAGGATTAATGATTAATATAAGACTTAGGGACATACTCAACTCTAAAAATAATGATAGGTGAATGATGTTGAAGCCATGTGGTTTAATCCTAGGTCATACAAAGTTCAACTCAAGCGATAAAAACTTAATTTGATGTGCATGATTGATCCTTGGAAATCAATTTCGCCTCGAGATCAAAATATGTAGTTTATGGACGTTACCATTGCTTCTGTCCACTGCAAAAACTGCTCTGACAATCTGCAATCCACAGTAATGATAGCTACTGGTGATAGTCGACCAATACGACAATATTTTCCTTCACACTTTCCGTCAAATCAAACTAATATTTCGTCAAACAATTTACGCTGCGTTCAGATATGGACAGTGAGACAGCAGTAAATGCAAATGCAATTTCTTTTCACATTCGTCTGCTTCATCAACTGACAGTGACAATGTGCGTGTACTTTCCTCCAAGATATAATGTAGTCTCTTTTCTTTCACGTGCTTTCCTCTACGAAAATGGGTCCGCCTCTCCTGTGATTTCCTCCCAGCTATTGATAGATCTTTTCTATCCAACTCGAATGACTCCCACTGTTCTTTTTTGAGAACTATAAATATAATTAATAACAGTTTAACAAAGGGATTGAAAAAAAACTGTCAAAATCACAGCTGAGACGTACGGTATTTGATTTCCAGTATTTTTAAATTTGACTTCAACCGCTTGGATCCATCATACACACGACTAAAGACACTCAATTTTCATCTATTACCTAGAGTTATTGTGATTGTTTTAATCTGTTATCTAAAATTATTGTGATTGTTATAAGTGGGTCTATTGTGTACTCTATTTTTGTGATGGCTCCACTCTCGCTTCATTCTTTACACGGATCTTCTTGTATATTTCTTTCACATGCTTTCTACTTTTCTGTTTCCGCCAACCAAACAAATCACATTATCTATAATGGAGCACCATAATTTTACATCTCTCAAAATCTTATGTGGGTTTTTCAAATCACTCCTAATTTTGTACAACAATTTAATTGTCTAAGTCCCTTATAAAAAAGGTTTGAGGTTCACATGGTCAAATATGATGCCACATTAGCATGCTTTTTGTTGAGGTTGCCAAAATGGTCCCAAAAAGAAGTACTATAATTGTGCACTAAGTCATGTTTTATTGGTGCACTAATGTAGCATCACATGGTTTTTTTTAGATATGAGAAATACTTTTTTGGGATAAGTTTAACACTTTTTGGGTTAAGTTGAATATCATTTGTAATTTATGTTTTCCACTAAAGGATATGTAATGGTCAACTCGTATAACTGCTATAGGGCCTCGCTACACTATAGGGCCCGCTCTCCTATTGATAAATCTTTTCTATCCAACTCTAATGAGTTCAATTGTTTTTGAATTTAACTTCACTATTTGGATTGTTTCAATCATAGGCATGGCTAAAGACACTCAATTTCCATCTGACATTGGATATATGATTGATTTGTCTCCATGGCAACTAAAAAACATTTTATTATTTTTAGAGAATATAATTTGGTCATCTATTTACCCTATACACATTATCTGTAATGGCAATCACGTGTCCCCTTATATTGGATTGAATTGGATGTCCTCTTAGTACACTATAATTTTATATTTTATATTAAATATTTATAATAATAAAAAATTAAATATTAAATATTTATAATAAAGAATTATGGTTGGTATAATACAGTTTAAGATATTAAGAAGATGTAAAATAATCTATACATTTGATATAATGTATCATTAATTATAAGTAGTTGATATAATCATGTTCATAAATTTGAAAAATGTGCAAGTCTAAGTGTCATTCTCCACTTTCTAAGCCATAAGAGTAATTTATTCATTAAGAAGGAGGTTGTTTCTTTATTGTCCTAGTATAGTCATATTTTTTAGAGTTTTAATAAAGTAGAATTAATAGAATGTGCATAAGCATGGCATTTGGATATAGGGGCTCAAAGACCTTGTACCTGACCATGTTTTAATAGTTGTTATATGATGCAAGAGAGTACCCCCCTCTCGCAAAAAACCACTATGAAAAACACAAAACACCGGCAAACTTCAACAATTCAAATAAATTAAATTGCAAGCAAACTTCATTCTTTCAATTAATTAATTGCAAATTTGCAATGTCTTGGTCTTTTATGGCCTCCAACTTCGTAAGACAAACAATCCTCTCCTCTCAACAAACTTCACTTCTTCCTACCAATTACTGTCTTTATCAATTTACAACAGAGTCCTTGCATAGGTCATATAGCCTTCATTGCTATCTTGTCTTTCCTCAATTCCCTTCACTAGCAGGATTCTCCTCTTTTGTCATATGTCACCCATTAGAGGAGAGGACTCAGAAGTTGAGCATGTTTCAATAGTTGTGATATTTGTTGTTTATATAATGTCCAATAGTTGTGATAGTACTTTGTTTACATAATGTCCAATAGTTATGACTTGACTACCCATAATTAAACAAAATGTATTCCTTTGATCTAAAAAGCAACCAATAATGCAATGCCACGTCAACACTCAACTATCCATGATATGAATGCACAAGTATTGGTCTCACTTTTTTTTGGGCCTTTTTGGACACCTTGACAAAAAGCATGGTGATGTGGCATCATATTTGATGATGTGGCCCTGAAACAAAAGTTATATGGAGGGGACTTGTCAAGTAAGCTATTGTAAAAAATTGGGAGTGATTTGAAATTCCCACATAGAATAATTATAATGTTAATTTATGTAGCTTGGACAGGTGTCTCCATTCCCAATAAATGTTTATTTAATTATTTAATTTTTCTAGAGACTTCTAGAAAGGAGTGAGTTGTCTAGATAATTATGTAATTAAATAATTGACTCCTCTAGAGACTTCTAGAATCCAATTAATTAGGGTTGTTAGAGTCTAATTAATCTTAGCCATTGGTTTTTCAATGAGAATAGTATAAAAGGGGATCAATGGGCATTTGGAGAACACACACTCAAGTAGACTTGCAGTGATAACAAGTAGACACACTTGAGAAAGACTTAGAGTGATAGCAAGTAGACACACTTGAGAAAGACTTGCAGTGATAACAAGTAGATATGTAGTGAGAGAAAATAGTCTTGTAGTGTTAGCAAGGGCGCAGTGATAGCATTGGGGATAGCAACTGTGGAATTTCAATAGGAGAAATTGAGGGAAGAATTTTTGGAGAAGAATATTGTCAGAGCTTTGCCAGTAAGAGGCAAGCAATTTATGTATCTATTAATTTGCTAAAGTCTAATAGAATTCCTCATCTAAAATAGTGGTTTTCCCCTTGGGGATTTTCCATGAAAAAATTGTCCAAAAATATTGTGTTTATTACTGTGCATGTTTTCTTCTCAATTCCTGTGGTTTTTATTATTGAAGTTGTAGTTGTGTTATTTTTCAATATTTGTTGTGAATTAATTTCTGGTAGTCAAATAATCTATATTGGATAGGAGATTAATAATCAGTATCTACAATAGAATTTTCACATGGTATCAACGCTGATCTGAGGGCAAAAAAAGCTCAGCGCAGGAAAGAGGGTTTATAAAACCCAGTTCTACCTCTTCAGAAATTTTTTTATTATTTTTTATTTTATCTTTTGAGATGGCCTCAATAGGTTTAAGAGATCAGGACAGATCAGATGGAGCCTCAAATTTTGGTGTCTGGAAAATCAAAATTTCTTTGTTGTTGGAAGAGAATGGGATCAAGGAATATGTGACCAGTGTTGTAGCTGCACCTATAGATCCAACACAACTTTTAGCATATAAGAAGGAAGATGCCAAGGTGAGGAGGTTGATTCTTGATGGTGTCAAGGACCATGTTGTTCTACATGTCGTCGAGTTAGATACTACGAAGAAGATGTGGGACACCATTCTGAATCTATACCAAAATGCTACCATGAATCAAAAGTTGATTCTTAGAGAAAAGTTGAGGAATACTTAGATGAACAAGGGAGAGGAAGTGACAAGTTACCGCACTAGACTCAAACTTGTTAAGGATGATTTGGTAGTTGTTGGAGATAAACCAGATGAGGACAAACTAGTATGATTAGCCCTAAATGGGTTTAGTAAGCAGTGGGATGTCTTTGTTCAAGTTATTAATGGATGAGACACCTTACCAAGTTGGGATCAACTCTAGAGTGACTTCACTCAGGAGGAGTTTAGACTCAGTCTTGTCAGTGGAACTAGCAGTAAGAGTCAGAAAAGTGAGGCAAAATAGGAGAACGTTGCCCTTGCAGGAAAAGGGAAAGCAAAGAAGGGGTCTAGCAAAGGATCAGATCCACAAGTGCGAAGAAGGACTTGTCAAACATCAAGTGCTATAGCTGTCATGAGTTTGGCCACTATGTTAGCAATTTCTTGCAAAGGAAGAAGAATGAAAAGAAAGGAAAGAAGTAGACAATAGCTTTAGCAAGTGCAGATGAGCTATCTAGTAGAATGGAGGATGAGTTTTCTCTCATAGCTTGTATGGCTAGCTCAACTTCACAAGGTGTTTGGTATATAGACAGTGGGGCGTCATTTCATATGACAAGAGTTAGAGAGTACTTCTCCAGCTATAAGGAGGAGGACATCAGAATACAAATTTCTATGGGGAACATGTCCAAACTCAATGTAGTTGGGAAAGGGATTGTTCTATTTCAAAGGGAGAATGGCAAGTGGATTCCCATTCATGATGTGTTGCATGTGCTAGGCTTAGGTATGAATTTTATTTTTGTATCCATCCTTCAAGATAAAGGTTACAATGTACTCTTTAGAGGGGTGAATGTGTTAATCAAGCATAAGGATTGGAAATCACCCACATCTATTAGAGTTGGGAGCAACCGACTTTACAGGTTGCGCTTTGATACTCATAAGGCACTGATGAGCAGCAGTAATTCTAGAGATCAAGGAGAGCTATGACATAGGAGGATGGTCCATATACATCATGGAGCACTTAAATTGCTTTGTGAGATAGTGACAGGTGTTCCAGAGGTGAGCACAGAGCATGATGATGTATGTAAGGGATGTGTATTAGGGAAGTTTGTGAAAGCAACTTTTCCAAGGGGAGAGCAGACAACAGAAGCTCCAAGGATCATGCAACCAGATTAGGGGAAGTGAACCTTGAGTACAGTTACTATTACGAGCACAAGCTCAGGTGTTGAGAGTTTGCAAAGTATGGAGCAACAGATGCAATAGATCCAAGAGATGCATTAGGGAGACATGGAGGTTGATACTTCATCCTCTACAGTTGGTAGCAAGAACCAATAGTCACATAGGGATACTCAAGAGTTTGTGGGAGCTCCTAGGATGAGTAGTAGACAATGGATACAACTAGCCAGGTATAATGACTATATGGAATTAGTTAGTCAATTGGTAGATAGTGAGCCTTCCAGCTATCAGGAGGCCGTACAATAATAGGTGTGCCAAGATGCGATGGTTGAGGAATATAGTGTAGAACGATGTGTGGGAGGTTGTGCCTAGACCGACAGATAGGGCAGTGGTTGGATCACGTTGGATCTATAGGATCAAGCACGGTGTAGATGGTAGCATCGAGAAATACAAGGCAAGGTTTGAGGCCAAGGGGTTATCTCAGAAGGAGGGAATTGACTATGAGGAGACAATCACTCCAGTGGCTAGGTATACTTCTATACGATCCGTGATCTCACTTGCAACACAGATGGGATGGAAAATCCATCAAATGGATGTCAAGATGGTGTTTCTTAATGGTGAATTGAAAGAGGAGGTATACATAGAACAACCAGAGGGATTTGTAGCACATAGCAGTACAACCCACGTGTGTAGATTGAAGAGAGCTTTGTACAGACTCAAGCAGGCTCCTAGGGCGTGGTATGAGTGCATTGATAGATACTTGTAGGGAATGGGCTTCGTGAAAAGTGAAGTGGATGCTAACCTCTACTACTTGGTGGTTGGGGGTGAGGTTCTCATTCTTGTTCTATATGTGTACAACTTGTTTTTAACAGGTTCACGAGGGCTCATAGAGGAGTGCAAGAGGGACCTTGCAGTAGAGTTTGAGATGAAGGATTTGGGGCTTATGCACTACTTTCTAGGCATGGAGGTATGGTAGACAGATGGGGAGATTTTCCTTGGACAAGGGAAATACTACATAGAAATCTTAAGGAGGTTCGATATGGAGGATTGCAGAGCCATGTCTACTCCTATGATCATGAATTAGAAGAAGGTAGACACATCAAGGGAGAAGGATGTAGACCCCACATTATACAGATAGTTGATTGGGTCTTTAATGTATTTGGTCAACACCAGGCTAGATATATCCTTTGCAGTAAAATCTCTTAGTTCATGGTTGAGCCAAAGAGAGTGCATTGGATAATGGCAAAGCATGTGTTGCGGTATTTACATGGTACAATCAAGTATGGGATTAGATATGCTCGAAGTGATGGTATCAAGTTGATAGGCTATATTGATGCAGATTGGGCAGGCAATATAGTAGATAGGAAAAGCACTTTAGGGTGTTGCTTTAGCTTAGGATCAAGAGTTGTCTCTTAGTACAGCAGGAAGCAGAGGTTTATGGCTTTGAGTTCTATAGAGGTAGAATACATAGCAACTAGCATGGCGATGTATGAGGTGATATGGCTTCGGAAGTTGCTGGTAGCCTTATTTGGTCAGAGGGTTGAGACTACGGTGATACATTGCGACAATCAAAGTTGTATCAAATTGTCTAAGAATCTAGTGTTTCATGATAGGTCTAAGCATATAGACATCAGGTATCATTTCATCAGGGATTGTATTCAATGAGGGATTGTTCAGCTATAATATATACCTACAGATCAGTAGGTAGCATACATTTTGACTAAGGAATTGGGGAAGGCAAAATTCATCTTCTTCAGAGATAAGTTGGGTGTCATGTAGAACACCCTCCTTGCTAAGAGGAAGTGCTAATTTATGTAGCTTGGATAGGTGTCTCCATTCCCAAGAAATGTTTATTTAATTATTTAATTTTTTTGGAGACTTCTAGAAATGAGTGAGTTGTCTAGATAATTATGTAATTAAATAATTGATTCTTTTAGAGACTTCTAGAATCTAGTTAATTAGGGTTGTTAGAGTCTAATTAATCTTAGCCATTAATTGAGATTAAACCATGGCCATCGATATTTCAATGAGAATAGTATAAAAGGGGATCAATGGGCATTTGGAGAACACACACTCAAGTAGACTTGCAGTGATAGCAAGTAGACACACTTGAGAAAGACTTGTAGTGATAGCAAGTAGACACACTTGAGAAAGACTTGTAGTGATAGAAAGTAGATTTGTAGTGAGAGAAAATAGTATTGCAGTGTTAGCAAGGGCACAGTGATAGCGTTGGGGATAGCAGCTATGGAATTTCAGCAGGAGAAATTGAGGGAAGAATTTTTGGAGAAGAATTTTGCTGGAGCTCTGCTAGTAAGAGGCAAGCAGTTTATGTGTCTCTTGATTTGCTGAAGTTTAATATAATTCCTCATTTGCAGTAGTGGTTTTCCCGTAGGGGTTTTTCCATGGACAATTTGTCCAAAAATATTGTGTTCATTATTATGCATGTTTTCTTCTCTATTCCTGTGGTTTTTATTAGTGAAGTTGCAGTTGTGTTATTTTTCAATATTTGTGAATTAATTTTTGATGGTCAAATAATCTATATTGGATAGAAGATTAATAATCAGTAAATGCAATAGAATTTACATAGAAGCGTGAAGTTAGGATGTACAACTCTCATTGACTTTCATTTTTTTTAACTCTTTCCTCGAGGCATCGTCCCTTTACCATTTTTCTCCACGCATTGCTCTCTTTCAATTTATGCACCCCCCTTTCACTATTGTGCAACTTGTTATATTTTAAAATCTACATATATGTTTATGTTGCCCTCCTACCATAAGTTGTGTAGGCCCTCTACCATTTCTACGTAGCCCCCATCTCCTTCCAAAATCTAAAAAGTTGATTCTTTATATGGCGTGTCCCCTCCATATCCCATCACTTGGTTTATGGCATGATCTTTTGGTATTCTATCTGCCCTTCATTTTGTTTTGACTTTTCCCATTTCTTTAGACAACGACCTTTAAACTTTCATTTACATTGTTTCCAAACAAATGTGATCCCCCTTATTTCCTACAAATCACATTTTTATCCTTTTCCTCCATTGGTCTATTGAAGATGGAAAGGCTTAGATATTAATAACAGAATTTTTATGTGTTCAAGGAATAATCAATGGCCCAAACAGGTAAAAAAAAGTCCTCCCATATATATATATATATATATATATAAAGGTGCAATGGACCCATATTATTAGGGGTAAACGCTTTTGACCGGAGCACAAGAAACCACAAGAATCAACCAAACCCGCAAGCACATTGGCCTAATGAAGGAAAAACCGAAGGCACAAGGCCTGCGAGCACAATGGCCCAGTGAGGGTTTGAACCCCGGTGGCCACCACAACAACCAAGCAATTTGACCACCAAACCACGCCCATATCGACAATCCTCCCATATTTTATTTTAATAATTAAATCTTGAGACATTTTTTTATTTCCTTTCGTTTCTTCTTCAATCACTGCATTCAAATGTCAAACCATTTGTCTTCACCTCCAAGAGAATATTTCTTGCAGTTATTGTCTTGAGGGAATCAATTAAACACTTCAAGTATCTAGTCTATGCTTTCACATATGTCTATCAAACAACCACAATTACAATTGATGGCTAAGTATTCAACATTTCTCTGAAGTTTAACTATCTCCATCGTGGTCTCACTAGAGTGTAAAATTTAAGAGGTTTAGGTGCTGAAAAAAACCAAACTAAATTAAATCAAAATTGGGAAAATAAAATGAACAATGTTTTGGGTTGGTGCTAATAATCTATATTGAGGGTTATTTTAAAAAGTTGGAGTGATTTGAAATTTCCACATAGGATTTTGAGAAGTGCGAAGTTAGGGTGCTCAACTACCTTGTCCTCTCCCCTAGGAGTAATCTTATAAAAGGAAAAAAATTCTACATATGTGAGTTTCTCAAAGAGTTAAAAAAGGGTAGTTGATATAGTGTTAGAAAAAATTGTGTTCTTTTAGTAGTAGATATTTTACTATGTTTATGTATTTTTTATTTAGTAGATTGGAATACAATGAATTATGTAATTGTAATCTCCACATGAGTTCTTGAGAATTTCATTTTGATCATTAAATGTCCTCATTCTTCTAAAGGAGTAGACCACTCACTCAAGGGAAGGAGATGAATTTTATGTTTCTGTAGATAAGTTTTTATATGGGTTTTAGTTGCATGTGTGAATGTTATTCTAGAAATGTATGTGTGAGCTATTTAGTGTGAAAGTATATGTCTCGTTAACTTGTGGGTTAGTCATTCCTTAAATATGTTTTTCTTAAAGGTTCTCTTATTCATGTTATAATTGTTATAGCCACTTGAAATTTGACCATACTCCAACTACACTTGAATTTTACCTTATCTTAGTCATTAATTAAATAAATATTTGATCATATATTTAATTAATTTATCCATCACCTTTATCCCACCTTGTTCTAAGCCATTAATTAAATAAATATTTATTATTTATTTAATTAATTTAACCTTCACCTCTATCCCTCTCTAATTAAATAAATTGTTATTGTTTATTTAAATAATATATTCTTCACCTTTATCCCCCACTTTAATTAAATAAATATTTGTTATTTATTTAATTAATTCATCATGACACATCACTTTCTCCAATAATTAATTAAATATTATTATTATTATTTAATTAATTATTAAGAGTCACATGGCTAACTAAGACCTTGTTTAAATTCATTGAATCTAGAGACTTTCCACAAAAGTCAAACTAACTTTGCATCTCATCCATCTATTTCATACTACATTTACAAATCTCAACCATCCACATAAGGATGATGCTCTAATCAAATATTAAACCTAGCACTTATCCCTCATGTGACACTTGGCACGCGACTAAAACTTTATTCCAAACTCTAATACTCAATCAATCCTAGCCATTCATCAATCAATCCATTTTGGCTCTTGATTTCTCTCATGGAACTTATATAAATGAGAGGCCTCTCATCCCATTTGTTAATTTCAATTTTCATATCCTTACGTAGCCCAATTTTTATTGAATCTTCTATCACCATATCCTTATGTTATCGATTTGATGTCTCATTATATCAATCATGTTGCAAGTTTTATAAGCATCCACATTCCTCCATCAAAAAATCGAAGGAGAAAATCAAGTGGAGCTAGGGTGCACTCTACTTCAAGCTCTATTTAAGGAGAAAGTAGGGTTTTAGGTGAAGGTATTGTGTGTGTGCTGAATTATCTTCTATGTTATTTAACTTTAATCTTTTTTGTCTTCATTTTGACAATGCCTAGTGGGACTCCCATCCCTTTTTTTTAAGGTTTTTCTAACTCCATCTTGTTGGTTTTTAATATTTTTTAATGTGAAAAAATTGGTGGTAACTTTTGCAAGTTGAAGGAAAAGCCCTAGGTATTTTAAAATTTCATCATATATTTCAAATAGATAAGAATTTTTCAAAAAAATTTGGACTGAAATTTTTGGATTATCTCAGGAGGATACAATAAAAAAAAAGTCTAGAGCATCAATATTTTCTGAGTTATGGTCATTTTATGATTTTTCATAAATATAGATTTTTGGCCATAAATATGTATATGTATATGTATACAGATACATACATACATGTTAAAACCATGATCATATCACATAGGCAGAAAAAGACCTTCCACAGAGAAAATCAAAAAAGCAAAAGCCATTGCAAAAAGATGTGCAAATATTATATTCGAGAATTCAATTAATTACAAGATATGATTTTCTTTATAAAAGCAAAGATGCAAACCTAATCTTATCTTGAGCAACAAGATAGCTCGATAAGATATTGATGAAAGCCTAAAACTTAGGAATTACATAATTACCTAAGTAAGCTTATGCAAAGTGTAATTAATAATTAATTACACCAACACCCCCCCATAAGTGCAACTTAGGGAGAAGCAAAATAAAGCATGCACC
>VDFB02193673.1:0-13717 GCA_007258455.2 Sequoia sempervirens
TCCATCCATCTCTCTCCCTTTCTCTCCCCCTCCCTCTTCCTAGACCTTTATATCTATCTCTTTGCCTCTCTATCTCTATCTCTCCATATTTCTTCTTCCATCTCTCCCTCTATCTCTATAGATCTAGATATATCTCCATCTCTATATATCACTTCCTATCTCTATCTCTATCTTTCTATCTCTCCCTCTCTCTCCCTCTCTCTCTCTCTCTCTCTCTCTCTCTCTCTCTCTCTCTCTCTCTCTCTCTCTCTCTCTCTCTCTCTCTCTCTCTCTCTCTCTCTCTCCCTCTTTATATCCCTATCTCTCCCTCTCTCTATCCCTCCCTCCTTATTAACATGAGCCTGTTGGTAATGGAGCTTGATTATATTCCTGATTCAGAGGTTTTATTTCATTCATGTTTGGATCCTTGTACGTGGATGCATAGTTGATTTGAAGGTATAACTTCTCCATTGAGACCTTTGTTGCATAAACAACATCATTTGTTGAATGGCCTACCAATTAACCAAAATTAGTAATTAGTAAATGTATGCAAAAATAGACAACAATTTATCCTAATTGACCTTCCACACTTCTTCGGTGTACCCATTGTACACTAAGGTGCAATTGCTAGTTTTAAATCTTTCTTAAAACAATAAAGACAATGAATAGATTGGGTGTCTTAACATCAATGAGGAAATAAAAAATTAATTTGGTCAAAAAATTCAGGATTGTTATGTGGACAAAGTAGATTGGACCAAAAAAAACTTACTATGTCAAAGAGTTCCAACTCAACTCGCAAACACTAAAGAACATATTTAGGAACAACTATTAAGGGAAAAGCAAGGTTGTTAATTGCGGAATTGAAGCTTGGATCACATCATCTTAGGTGTGATACTAGGAGATGGACTATACCTAAAAAAGTTTGGAAAGATTGAACATGCATATTTTGTAGTAAGGGGGTGGTCAAGACATAATGACACTTTATCTTGGAGTGCACAACTTATGAGAATGTTCATACTTAGTACGAAAGCAACTTGAAAGTTGGTAGCTTACACAAACTATTTGAGGAAGCAAAGATCAATAAGACTACTAGCTTTTTGGTCAAGATACATAGTCGGAGATCCGACATCAAAAAGAGTTTGGAGATATCTTAGTGTTGTTTTAAGTCCCTTAGATTGTCTGATCTCGTGAATGCCATTAACATCTCATTCATTCATTCATTACCATTTTTTCCATACTAACAAAATTGATAATTACACTAGTATAGATAACAGTACCTAGTTATTGTTAAATAATTTAGTTGAGGTTTTTTGGGAAATTGTAGAATAATATATTCAATTTGAAAATATATTTAATTTTTAGCCCAAACGGGTAATAGAGTTGGCTTGGGCAGTGGGTTTGCTCCCCATTGGTCTCAGGTTCGACTCTACTCCCGGGATTACGAGGTGGGACTTCTTGTGGGCAGGGGATCTCACCCGCAGGGGACTAGTCTCACCCTAGCTTGCCTCATGTACCCAAGGTAAGGGCTGTTGGGCCACTGGGCTGGGTTGCGAGGACACCCTTGTAGTATTAAAAAAAAGTATTTAATTTTAAAAAAAAATATATTATACTTGATCAAACAAATTTATATTAAGCTTTAAATTTTACATGTTATTGAATTTTAATATTTTGATAAAGAATGCTAAACGAAAAAAGAATCATGTCTAATATAGGAAAAACTTACATATTTGATTAAATTCACAATAATTGATCCTCTCATCAAATATTTATTTTCTTTGATATTTTATTGTTTACCATTCATCATAAATAAATATTATGTCAAATGCATCTTGTTACCTATTAATATTAACTAAATATAAATACCCATTTGAGGTCTTCAGGTTAAAAAAAAAAAATAGGGGTTTGAGGTCTTCCAGTTCTTACATAGAAAGGTGAAGAGGAAGGCTATGCATATAGTTTTGAATTTTCTATTATAATTCCAAATTTTTAATTGTAAAAAAATTGTTAAAAGAATGACATTTTCAATTGTAGGAAAATAAGTTAGAATAGGCAACAATAATCAATTAGTACCAAAATATCAACCATGAAAAAAGTAACAGTTTGTTAAATAACTCATATCCATTGGGACAAAACCATTACTCCCTACATATGAGGTGGTTGCTGCTATATATTTGATTTGGTTGTCACATTAAAAACTTGCTTTCATAAAAGGGTGAGCATCTTCCTTTAGTTTCATCAAGATGGATTCTCGAGTCAAATCTCAATAAAAATACCAAAGCTTCAATCAAGTTGAGTCTAAATTAATATTCATGCATAATATGAAAAAATGGAAATTAAGGATCCTTATCCCCTCTAAAGAAAATGCAAATGTACAAATAATTTCAACTTGTTAAACCATATCGAAAAGCATGGTTCTTGAAAGATTCAAAGCATAATGCACAAAATTAGATAAAAAATACTATAGTTATAAATAAATGTTGAAATCCCAACATTTATATAAGATTCAAAACTTAATAAAAATAGTATAACATTTCCAAAAACTAATTCAAAATTAAAAACATGTTTTCATATCTATTTAGTATAACTGTCCAAAAACTAATTTAACTCTTGCTTTCTTTGGCTCTATATGTCTACAATATTTATATCACCAAATTTACAAAAGTCATTAATGTTTCTTAGGCAAGTGTTGCAACTAGATCAACTGATTCGGTGGTTGGCATATTTGTTCCATTCTCAACAATACCATCTTCATATGTATCACTTTCATCTTGCACATAGTTTAATATCATATCAATTATGTGATATATAACAAGCAAGAATGGTTTTTGGAATTACTTTTAAATTTGGGCGCCATATTTTCTTTAACCTTTTGAATGCACACTCTACTATAATATGTGTTGATGACAACTTAAAATTGAATTCCCTCTAGAGATAGTTGTTAGATCTCCACTAGAAGGTGTGATTAACCTTGCCAACAATGGAAATTCACCATCACCAATAATAAATTCTTTCATACTTAATGAGCTAATTGACACTAGATGACTAGTTAATCTTTGTCAATATTCTTTCATTCTATGAAAACACAAATTTCATAGAAGTCTAGAATCATTTACAAAATCAAGCCACCCTATAAAAACATCTGTGAAGTGCATATTACTATCAACAATTGCATATAGTGTCACACTACAATTATGATCTTGATCATATTAGTTAGAGGGACACTCCTTAGGTAGAACAAGAAATTGAATGTGACTAGCATATGTAGTCCCACAACAATTTTGAAATCCTTGTTTGTTCTGAAGACCTTTATTTACATGCTCAAGTGCCATGTGATTAATAGGCCATTGAATATGGCTTTAAAAATGAATATGAATGGAACTAATGAGCTTATTTACAACTCTTATTATAGTTGAACACAACCAAATAGCTCACTAATGTTAAGCATTGTCATTCCATATGACAATCATAAAACTACAATTTGACAACAAGTTTCTCAAGTGAAAAGACCCTACTTTTAGCCGATAGGCTATATATATGCATGGTATTTTAGCCTGAAACAAGTCTCACGCCGTTGAACTACCACGGTTTCCCGTCAGACTTTTGGGGGATTGCCGGTAATCTTCACCGTTTATCTGACATGGTGGAACCCACTTGCCAACGCTGGTAATCTTCGTGATTGATCCGACATGCTCGAACGCACTTGCCAATGCCATAAATGGCAATAGAACGAGTTTAATGGTTGCATCGTATTTGAAGTAAATGTTGAATACGGAAGGAGCCACAATGCAGGTACATTCCAGATGTGAAATCGCGTCAAGTCTAAAAATATCAACCTCCACCTGGTTAAAAACTGACCGCTATCTGAAATGCCATCAAATTCCATCCTCTGCATTTATTAATGCTGGCAAATATCTGCCGAGTCTCGGCTGCATTTCCCTAAAATATTTGCTAAGCCACCGCTGCATTCACCTACAAAAAGAATGAACACGACTTTTATTGAAACTATTACCGAATCTGAGCAGAGGTCAGAGCACATACCAGGAAAAGCGATGTAAAGAATCTGAGCAGAGGTCAGAGCGCATACCAGGAAAAGCGACCTCAGCAGGGCACGGTAATTTCTCTGCTTCCCACCAACAACTCATTCCATTTGGTACTTTGTTTTAATGTTTATTTATTGAATGTGTTCCATGATTTTTGTTTTGGCCTTTTTTTGCTGCTTTCATCGCCGCTTTCACTTCCTCTAAAAACAATCTTCCAGGAAAACCGCTTCCAGCATTGGTAATATGACCATGCAATACGGGTAGCTAGTCCCTTCAAACCTCACCCTGGTTAGATCCCACGCCATCAACCCATATAGTTTCTTTTTCCTTTCGCAGGTGTGATCGAATACTTTGGTATGGGAAAGGGGTGAAGCAAGTGTCAGATGACAGGGCAGAGAGTAGATTCTCGGTTTATCCAACTTCTATGGCCTGCTTGGCCACTCTTAATTCATCACAGAAGGCACCTCCTCTTCCAAATCAGTCATCTGCTCTTTTTTTTTTAGCAACGTGATCTTCCTATCTTCCTTTTTTATGCCTTTACCTGCCCCTCATTTCCTTCTTTTCATATGCACTACTTGGCAACCTCTCCTCTATGCTTGTTCACATCTAGCACTACTTGGCAACCTCTCCTCTATGCTTTATCTTTGTGCTGGATTTCTTTTCTCCACGTCTCCTTCTACGCTGCACCTTCACCTATATTCACGCCTCCTCTCCTCCATCTATGCAACCTCCTTCCAAGGTCGACGCAGCCTCCTTCCTGACACTCCTACGTGCCCTCTCCTCACACCTCTTCACGCAACCCTTAGTGTCTTTCTTTTTCACGCTTTTACCAATGTTCGTGCCCTCTCCTCACACCTCTATTATAGTCAGGCCTCCCATTCTAGCAGTCGTTTTATATGTTGAGCTTCTTCTACAGTATCGTTATATATTTATATACTACCAAATCATAGGACACAGTTCCTTTGACTATCTTTTGTGTTTCTTAACACAAAAAAAATAAAATCAAGTCACTGGCCTTCTATCAGCTATTTGACTCATCTCCCTCCAATGCTTTGCCCTTTCGTTGCATTGATCTGCACTCTTGATCTCGTGGGTAGACACATTTCCATACAAAACTATACCCATTGCAAACTACAGTAATGAGAGAGAAAAATGAAACTGCAGTAATAATGGTAAATATCATTATCCTTAATCATTCCTAGAGTTTTCTAAAATTGTCTTTTTTTCTCTTTTCACAAGACACGATTTATCAGAACAGAAGATATTTCCAGTCAGAGGAGGTGGTAAATTGTGTAGGATAAGCCCCTCCCCATATCGAAAAGTTACAGTATCATCAATATTTTTATTTGCATGCTCTTTTTCCTTTTTAATCAACAGAAGATTTCCACAAGTCTAGCCCCAATTAGCCAAATCTCAACCAATATCCAAAAATACACAATCACATTACTAACAGTTTTTTTTATTATTAAATATCGAATAAAGTTGGCTATTCGGATTCCTAACTTCCCCTTCACTATTGCACGTATAGTTATTGTTTTATTTCTTTCATACTAATTCTATTTGTAGCATTGTTTTATTTAAAAATTAAATGTGAATGAAAGATATATTTGGGTTTTGAATTCAAGATAAGAAATGGATATTAAAGATTTATATAATAGCATGAGGTTTCCAAACTCTTCCTCGCTGGTATTGACTTTTCACTCCTCCAATTTGGCGTGCTGCAGCCTGAAAATAAGCTTTAGGCGAGTGTTTTAGAGTATATTAAAATGCAATTTATGGCCAAAATCCTAATAATGAGCACATTTTAATTGATTTCTTAGAGAAAAATGTATTATATAATCTATTAAAATTTAAATTCATTTTTGGAATAATTTTTTAATTTAAATTAGATATATTTATTTATTATTATATATGATATTTGAATTCAAATAACATTATATTTAAAAAAAAAAAAAACTTTATCAACTTTAATATAATTTGTTTCTAAGTTTTACTTTTTATTAAAATGTGATATATCCATCTCTCCATTCACCTTATATATTGCACAAATGTATGCAAAAATATACCAATTTGTTTCCTAATTGACCTTCTACACCTGCCTTAATAAATAAATAAAGAAAAGTCAACATTAATAAATACATTTAAAATAACATATATAATAATAAATAAATATATTTAATTTAAATAACAAATTTACCTTCAAAATTATAATTAAAATTGTCTCACCATCTCTCTCTTTTCATTTTCCTCTTCTCTCTTGCTTTCTCTAACAAGGATAATTAAACTATTAGTTTTCTTGCAATAGTGTACATTTTAATTTCTTCTTCTTTGAAGAACTTTCATCATCAATGGTGGCTAGGTTCTCTTTCTTTGGGTGGATTTTCTTACAAACATACAAGGAAATAAGAGTTTTTGACTTCACGCCTATGTCTTTTCTTCTCAACTCCTCCTGCAGTAATATAGTTAATTTTCTATAGAACAAAAAATATATATTTCTAACTAAAACTATAAATCTATTAACTAGTTATGTGGAGTGCGAATTCATTTATAAAAATATAGTTAATTTTTTTTGTGATATTTATTAGTATTGGCCAATTAAAGTTTAATTTTGCAGCCAAACAAAATTGCAAATTTCCTTAATTGGATTTCATCAATAATGTTTATTATACGGAAGTTGTTAAAATTGTAACTGTTTATTATAGAAGTGCAATTTAAATTGTAAAATATTGTGTTTTAGATTTAATGAAATAAAATAGGTGCTAGTATATTTTTTTTGTGATATTTATTAGTATTGGCCAATTAAATTTATCAACAATCAATTGATATTGAACAATTACAATAAAGTTACTTTTTTTATTATTTAATGTGGTATTCTTTAGTACGGAAAAGTTATAGTTAATGATTTATTTACAATATAATATCCATTAGTATCAAATAGTTATCAATTGGATATTTAGTTGTTTGTATAGTTATTGCTTGATATTAAATATAATTGTCTTTTTAAAAATAATATTAGCAATAATTATTATTCATAAGTAGAATTGTAAAAAATGATAAATTACCACTTAAAAAACACATATATTATTGGAGCATAGGGTTAAACACTGACACAAAACATATATTATTGCAGCATAGGTTGTAAGATACAACTCAACATCGTCAATTAAATAGCAATGGATATTATTGACATCTCCAGTAGTTCCAGTGGGCCAATGTTGTCAGCCAATTCGACACCGTCAATCAATGCAAATCAAAACTCTACAAGTCAGATACAAGATTTTGCAAATGACATTACAGTTAGTTGCCTGGACTTGCTACAACAAGCGAAGGCCACTATTCAAAACATGCAAAGTGTCCAAGATTTGGACATTCAGTCAATGGAAGTAACAGTACATGAGTTCCATTCAACTTGTGAGAAGTTGAGTTCATTTTGTACTTTCCTTCGTGAAATGAAAGCGGATGAGTTCTACGGACAAGGTGGCTCTATCTACATTAAAGAAGCGTTCCAAAATTACTTGAACCATCCCTAAGATACATTATCACTATAAATGTGGATATAGTAGTTGATATAACGATATAACTTCAGCTTTTACCAACTTATGGATAGTTGGATATTTTGTAACTCCCTTAAACAAATGTAAGCTCCAATATACTATGAACAAGGCACTTCTCCTCACAATAAAAAGATCCAATATGTCACCTACTACAATACCATGTAACACATTTTTTGCTTCGAAAATATGTATACATTGTTCTCTCGCTATCATTTTGCATCTTGGTTCTTGACTTTTGCTTTTGTTTTGTATATCTTTACTTGACCCATATGTCGAAATTCCAAAAAACAAATGCCATGTTCAATTGCATATAATTAAGAATAGTAGTTTGCATATAATGTGTTGCAAACCTTTCCTCATTTGACTTCAACTACGCATAGTCTAACCATTGTGTTCACTCCAACAAATATATATCGCCAACAAATGCTATATCTCTCCTTCAATAATTGTCTCATTTTTTCACCTACATTCCTTAAAATTTGATCACTTAGTAGAACGATAATATTGTACTCACTTCCATTCTTTTAACATATTTCACATTTCTAGTATACTATATTAACATACATGATAGATGTATCCTCAACCAGAACACAATCCACATAAAATTAGTGCTCTCCAATAATAGGTTAAAACATTTATGAACCAAGTAACTCTCTTTAATCTTATTGTATTCTCATTCGTTGTTTATCCCTTGCTATTAATGCACTACTTTTATACTCATTTGTTAGAAAGCATGTTTCCTCTTATTCCTTTAGCATAGAATGCAGATCTAAACATTTAGAGTGCATCCAATTTAGTTAGATTACTTAATAGCGTGAACTAACTTTTTTACTCACTAGACTCTCCCTTTTTGTTTTCCTTACAAGTGCAGCAAGCTAACTTCTAAAGGCCACTATTTTGACATACATACCTATTCAAAATCACATTTACAGGTATTATTCTAAATTTACTTTAACTCTATGTAACTTCTATACACACTTTTATTTAAACTACTACTTGTATGGTCGCATTCAAGAACATTGTTGCTTTCTAAAATATTATCGAATTAGTTAAGTATATTTTGTTGGGTATACAACATATTAATTTCACACTTCACAAAGTATGCTTTTTATACATCATTGAAAGTAAGTAATAGCTGCCAACTACAATTTACTTTTGCAAGGACTAGTTCGCTCTCTTGCCACAATGTTTTCTTTGACTGTGAACGCAATTAAGATGATCCATGATGGAAACGTAGACCTACAACCCCATCTACAAGCAATAGATATTTCAATGTTTGGACATGGGCCTGAACCAACCAATCGCTATATACTACAACTCTCTGATGGGGTGCATAATCAGAAGGCTACACTTCCAAAACAGTACAACCACCACATAGATTCTGAAGAACTACAAAAGGGCTCTATAGTTAAACTCATTAAATATAGCTGCCCTGTTCTTTGCAATTCAAGGTGAGCCATCATATTTTAGTAATTTGCTACAATATGCAAAATCAAAACTTTTAGATTATCTTTCATGAACTCCATTATTTTACATATCATCCTATTGATAATACTTCTTTATTTTACACTCATAGGTGGATCGTCATATCGGAATTAGAAATCATATGTGGGCCGCAAGATATCATTGGCAAGCCCACCAACCTCTTTGAACAACAAACCCAACAAGTACAAGCCACACCTATAAGCCTTGATAACAATGTTATAGTACCGCAACCACCTCTCCTAACAAAATATTCCTTGACTAAGGATGCAATCAAGCTGATGAATAATGGTAACCTAAACTTGCAACCCCATCTACAAGCATTAGAAATTGCACCGTTTGGCCATGCACTCAAATTGGTTGATCGATATAGAGTGGATCTCTCCGATGGGGTACATAAGCAGAAGGCAACACTTCCAACAAAGTACAACCAATGCATAGCTTCTAAAGAACTCCAGAAAGGATCTATACTCAAATTGATAGGATACAGTTGCCCTGTTCTTTGCAATTCAAGGTGAGCCACGCTATTTGCATGCATATCTACAAAATTCACAACTACCAATTTGTAGCCTAGCATTTTTATCAGCTCTACCACATTTAATTGTACTCAAAATACTGACTCGTTTAATCTTTATAGGTGGATAGTCATCTCCAAATTAGAAATCACATGTTTGCAACATGACATCATTGGTCAACCTGCCTACCTGTTTGAAGAGCAAGTCCAGAAAGTAACTTCTACAAACTCAACTACTCCATCTACAAGCATGAGTAACATTCCTATGGTGACAAAGCCACCTACTCAAAGGGCACTGTTTGGGTTAGCCTCTTCCCTACAAAAGAAAGACTCCCCATCCAATATTACGCCCATTAGAAATTTGAATCCATTTCAGACAAGGTGGCTTATAAAGGGTCGTGTTACCATGAAAAAATAGATGCACCACTTCAACACACAGAAGGGACAAGGGCAGGTCTTCTCTTTTGATATTGTTGATTGTGAGTGCACTGAAATACGAATAACATGCTTTAATGAAGTTGCAAACCTTCATTACATGAATGTACATTTTGGAGAAGTATATACAATATCTGGTGGGACTATTAAGTCAGCTAATAGGTTGTACAACAAACTGAATAGCCAGCTTGAAATTCTTTTAGTCGAGGAATCCAAAATTTCTCACTCAGAAGATGACCTTGCAATTCCCAAACATAAGTTCTCCTTCACACCCTTTAAGGACATTTTAGAATTGAACAATAATATCCTTGTTGATGTTATTGGAATAGTCATATGTGTGGACCCAAGCTCAACCATAAGGAGGAGGGATGGGACTGAAGTTCTTCGAAGGAGCATCAAATTGATAGATACCTCTTCATCTACCATTAATATTACTTTATGGGGTCCAACAACTGAAAAGGAAGGCAAGCAACTGCAGGAGAGCTATCACTTAAAACATGTGTCCGTACTTGCAATAAAAAATGGCCGTGTCACTGAGTACAATGGCAAGGTCATAAGCATGTTGGCAAGCACCCACCTATTTGTAAACCCAAGAATAGAGGAGGCCGAACAACTAAAATCATGGTTTGAACAGAATGGGGCTAATGTCACCCCATTGAATACACAACCATTGGATGCACCTCTCGTGCTTATGAGGAAATCAATTGCTGATATTGAAGAGCAAACTACCAGTGTGAAAAAAACTTTCCAATGCACTCTAAAAGCATCAGTGCAATACATAAAAACAAATTCATTATGCTATCCATCTTGCCCCCTTGACTTAGATGGAAGACAATGTAAAAAGAAAGTTGTCCAGAATGATGATCAGACATGGTATTGTTCCAAGTGCAAAGCTACTACTCCTAAATGTACCTATAGATACATACTCCAGCTAAAGCTCGCAGATCATACAGGAATATTATGGGCTGTTGCTTTTGAAGAACCAGCTACCAAACTCCTTGGAATCTCTGCAGATAATTTATACATGCTACAATTCAATTCTGGAACAGAAATTGAAGCTGAAACCATAGTGAAAGGAGTGTTATTCAAGCAATTTATCTTCACAATCACAAATTCCTATGATTCAAGTGTTGCTCAAGGACGGGTCAAATCAACAATCACAAAGGTCGACAAGCTAGATTTTGTTGCAGAGAATTCGCTCATGTTGAGTGAAATCGCTACTATGTCTCGTATTGCTAGTGTTTAGATGTACCTCAAGCACTCATATAATGTATATGAAATTTTGTAACACCTTATATAGTATACTTTCTAGAATTTTCATTCCATACATGGAATTTCAAAATCACATGTATATTGAATATATTGATGTTATAAAAAATATGAAAATACTGTGATATGTTTCTTCTACCAAATTACTCATGTATATAGCATACCAATTGTATCTCAACAACTTTTCACAGAATATAGTGATCAAAGAACTCATCAAAATTAATGTTTACCTTCTTCAATTTTGTATGTATTTGTAATTGTTCATTTGATAATTATAGTTCATATTTCCTTTACAGATGGTGACCTCTACCCCTAAAAGCATACAATCCCGTAAAAGAACTCATAACTACTACATGCAACATAAAGAAGAAATCAACATTCGCCGTCATTTCGAACGCATAGGAAAACAAGCAATAGAAGCCAATACACCACCTTCCTTTCAATCAAACCAACACAACATTGACCCATACGAATGTGTATCCCAAAATGAACACACTTTCAACATAGGTTTGTCAGCATGCACACATGAAACAATCCACACACGGAAAAATCAATCCACAAGCTTACCGCATTCTGAACAAAACTTTATAGACGCTTCAAAAAGATTTCATTCAAAACTAGATAAACTATCCAACTTACCAACTTGCACAATTTGCCATGAATGCTACCCAGGAATCCGTACCAACACAACACAAACCGGTCCAGTTTGTATTAGATGCTTCCGTGAGATAGGTAGACATTGTTTCTCAGCAACTAATTTAATGGACCCAAGAGTACAGCCGTATGAGCTACGAACACTAACACAAGTCGAAGAAATGTTAATAGCACGAGTCAATCCAATAATACAAGTAACACATGCTCGTGGAGGCCAATACAAATATAGTGGCCACACAATTTGTTTCCCACAGGACATCAACACCATAGCAAAATACTTGCCACATAAAATAGAAAACTTGGATGTGTTGGTGGTTCAAAGAACCAATACAAGAGGTGACCATTATGACTACTATGTAAGTAGGCATCGTGTGTGGGCTGCACTGAAATATAAAATCACAAATGACCCATATTACAAAGATGTCGAGGTGGATTTTGCATCCCTTCAGGAGCTCCCTGATACAAATACAGACATTTCCACTATGCTTCATAACATTAATGCTGACAATCACAATATTGTTGCTCCAATTAGTGCTTCCAAATTTAACGCAGACTCACCCGACACTGAATTCACTTGCTCCTCATCCTTCATGGCTAGGCTACCAAATAAACGTCGTGAACTAGAAATCATAAAAGAAACATTGCAAGTTAGAGATCACAATCACACCATTATAGATTCACCAACACTTGAGTCATCACCAGTTAATGAATACAATACTGAAGGACTTCTAGACATGGCTTTTCCTTCTTTGTTTCCCAATGGCAATGCATTACATTTACAACCTTGCTATAGACAAATTGAAATGCATGAATATGTGTTGCACCTAATGAGGTTCCATGATAATAGATTTGGAAGGCACCCAAGGTTTAGATATTTTGTCTTGAATCTATTGATGCGTCACCGAAGCCAAGGTGTTGCCTCCATTTTTGTCAAGAAAAATGCTGAGGACTGCATACCAACTACCATAGACAGCCTTCGCCTCCATATACAAACATTGCCTGACACTAAACTAGCCGAACAACTGATGCATTACAGATCATCCCTTAGAGGGACACGAGCATATTGGAATAAGTCTCGTGGTGAATTGTCAAACATGATCAACCAAATAGGCTCCCCAACACTATTCTTCACCTTAAGTGCTGCAGACACCAAATGGCCTGATTTACATCAACTATTTACAAAGGGGGCAACCCAAACATCACTAAACAATAAAAATCGCATAGATAACATTGTTATGAACCCACATACCACATCCTTATACTTGCATCAAAGATTCACAGCGTTTCGTGAAGAAGTCTTAGAGAAACTATATTGCGCAACAAACTACTGGTATAGATATGAGTGGCAACATCGAGGGTCTACACATGTACATGGCTTCCTTTGGATTGAGGGTGCACCAAACATGGACACTCTTAACTGGAGCAATCATACAGATGTAGACATAGCAAAATCATTCTTTGATAGATATGTCAGTGCTTGGAATCCTCAAAATCTGGGAGATAGAAGCAACACATTCCATCGATCTTCGCAAGACGATCCATGCTTACTAACAACACCCGAAATATTTGATACAAACACACTTACTGACTATGAAGAGTTACTTAACCGTGTCCAAAGACATACCAAGTGTTCTGAATCAACCTGCCTTCGCAAGAAAGGGAACAACATGGAATGTCGCTATAGTGCACCCTGGCCTGAATGTACCAACTCTTCATTATGCAGTGACGAAGCTGGGAAAAAAACCTATTGCCCTGCACGTAATGATGATAGATTGAATATACATAGTCCA
>VDFB02193675.1:0-16248 GCA_007258455.2 Sequoia sempervirens
CTGCTTATCAGTTAGTGAGCGATGATGATTCAACTGCATATCATAGTGCAAACTTTGTTTCAAAGAACTTTCATAGGAGTCTTGAGTTTCAGAGATGTCATCATTTGGTTGGGCAACTTAAGATCAATGATAATGTGATTGCTACAGCATTAGAGCATTTTGATGTTGCTCGACAGATGTTAGCTACGTATGGTTGGGGTACTCCTATGTCAGATGAGCACGGTGATAGTAGCCTTTCCCTTGCAAAATTCCATTCCCTACAAGAAGCCATTAGGATGATGAAACAAAATTACTTACAGTTACTTGCTGGTAGGGATTATCTTCTCGAGTGGGGGTGCACTTGCTACGATGCACTAAAGGGGAAAGAGGAGGAGGTTGACGAGCTCACTCGTGAGCTTGAGGTGACAATGGACTCATTGGAGAGTGCTTAGTTGGCCCTTTAGGAGTCACACTCACGGTTGGAGGAGCTTACTGTGGTCTCGAGTTTGGCACAGTCTTCACCAGCTTCCGATATAGTTTAGGTTTCCATGGTAGCAGTTGGTGAAGAACATATGTCCACGGATTGTGGTTGTGAGTAGGTCGAGGATGTGGATACTACATCCATCACAGTTTCAGGTGCAGCTGATACAGATGGGATGAGAGCCTTGGTTGAGAGTTGTGGAGAACCATGTGTTGCACCTAGTTCCCCTGAGTTTAGTCCCATGACAGGCGTTGCAGAACAAATTATCGATAGCTATTGTGACATGGTAGTTGACTCACCAGAGAGTTATGTGTCATCTCATAACACTACTCCATCCACTTCACACGAGATATGCAGATCAACATCTAGTTGGGAGATTGGTACTTATGTCGATTTGTTTCCCTCTCCTAGGAGCAAATCTGTCATTTCATGCCACACAGTTGATTATGACTGGCAACTTGATGAGCCAATTCAAGAGTAAAATTCAGTGTATTGTTCCAGGGACTTAGAGACGGATGATCCAAATCAGCATGGAGGGATTGCGTAGTTCGTTAATAATCCCTTATTTGAGTTTGATTGTGGGTTGATCTATGATAATCCACTCTTCGAGCTGGAAGCCAATCACACTCCTGATACTAGTTTAGGGTTGAGCGATAATCACAGTGTTTGGGATCGTCCTAGTGCATCGGGATTCCAAACAGGGCTCATGGAGAAGTTTAATAGTGTGTACACGGTGAGGAATGCTTACAGTTTTTCCTTTGACCCACCTGTGTACATGATTGTATTTGATGCACAATTCTTGTGCACAGGGTGATTCTCTTGGTGCAGTCAAGGGGAGTAACTCATTACTATGTCGAGAGTTACAATCTTCAGAAGAAGGGACTAAAGGTTGGATGTACCTGACTCAGTTGCTTGCAGGGACAACAATCAATTGTCCATCATGCTGACATGTATCCAACAAGGGTTGCTACTTTAACGTCACAGGGATTTCATACAGATACATGGTTGCAGGGTGATTACGATGTCAACGAACATGATGGTTTGATTAGTCATCACTTCCATGGGTGTTTTGGAGAGACTGTAGAGAGATATTGTGTTGCAGAAGTTTCCAGACATTTCTGTCTCTTCATGACAGACGAATGGGAGTTTAGGTTGTATTGGGATCTGGGTGGTGACGTGTCTATCACTGCAGTTTGGTTGGGTTTCGACAAGTTGCTTCACCATTTTCAACATGGTGAAGTTGTGATCAAATTTGCGTAGAGGAAGTCAGAGGTTATCAAACATGGCAGACTTCCATCCTGGGTTGGGGATCAAGGAATATTGTGCAGTTGTTTTTATGTTGACGTTTCTGGAGTTAGTTAGCGATGCATGGGATGTTTCACAGTTCTTCTTTTGGGCCTTCCGAGGAGTGAAGTTTCTTTGTAGTAAAGATTGCTTGGGGACAAGCAATTTTAGGGAGGGCGGACTGTAATGCCCCCATTCTTTCACGAGCATCAAATATGGTGGATTAGCCTATAACATCAACCTTCGTAGGGCAATGGTTCTGGATAGAGGGTCACTTGAATGGGCACTTGGTCGTGAATTTGCAATAATGATATCTGGAGTATGGTGATGGGGTGAATTTGTGCATTTGGTGTGATAATTGTGCTTAAAATTATGATCACCTTTTATTTCACCTTCTCTGGCTTATTAGGGACCATGTGTCTATTATTTAAAGGGGTCACTTTATATTTTTCAGTTACTATTCATTACTAAAGTGAAAAAATAACATAACTTAAGTGAATAGTGTCATTTTAATGAATAGTGACTTCAATGTGAAATTATAAAAGAAAGAGAAGAAGTTCGACCCCCTCATGTTATTGAATTATTTTGTTGCTTGAGCTTTGAGAGTTGGAGATTGTGGAAGAGGGAAACTAGGGTTTCCTGATTTCAGTAGTGGGTAAGCCTGGTGGGGCTTTGTTCTTCGTTTTCAAGCCTCTTGATGGTGTGAAATACCACCTTAAAGTGGCAGATCAGAATTTGCATGCTTCATTTGAAGTCATATATTGCTGTTTGCAAGTGATTAGAGCGATCTTTTGGAAAGGATTTTGCTGCAATAGACTCCATTTGCATCTACGAAGGAGCTATTTGCATTTTAGAAGGTTTTTGGAGCTGATTTTTGCCCCTACAGCCAGCCGTCATTTCACGAGGGTTTCAATCAGCATAAAGAAAAAAGACGCCTCCTTATAGTGGCTGCAATCTCTTCCAAAGTGGGCGCCCTTACCCTAGGAAGCCCTTCAATTCGTCTCTTGGTGGGAGAATCTTGTATTTCATGTTGTGTGAGTAATTTATTGAGGGCGGGCATTGTAGCAAAGCACTATTTACAGTGCTATTTGGCCGTAAGTTAAAATCTATGACATTTGATGTGTATTGTTGAACCTGATGTAAGTTATATCTTTGATGCAATCTATTATGTAATGAAGAACTTGCATTTGGCTTCGTATATCAAGTATTTTATCAAATGTGTCTTGATAGATTAGTTCATTCAAAGTCTTTACTTCATGTACACGTTCTTAGCTTTTATTTCGCATCATTATCAAGTAAAACTCAAAACATAAAAAGGGAAAAATACCTAAACAAGCAAAATACCAAAAACAAACAAAGACAGACCTAGAGAATCTCAGTGGAACCAATCATAGCAAAGTGCCGGTTCACTACAGTGGTATCAGAGCAGTTTCCTGCCATCCTGTTGGGTAGAT
Source organism: Sequoia sempervirens (assembly GCA_007258455.2). NCBI lineage: Eukaryota > Viridiplantae > Streptophyta > Pinopsida > Cupressales > Cupressaceae > Sequoia > Sequoia sempervirens. The sequence goes on from VDFB02193675.1 coordinate 3,199, forward strand.
TGGACAGTGATCAGTTGAGTTAATCATGGCTACTTCAAGTACTTAGAAGCAATGGGACAAAAGTATGAATAAGCTTTTGAAAGAGTTTGTAGAAATAAGTAAATTGCTTAGAAACCCTACAACCAGAGGCAGTTTATCTCAGTATATGACTTCCATTTCTAAGAGGTCTACATCATAGAACAAAAAGAAGAAATTGTGTTTCTATTGCAAAGGGTATTACGATGAAAACCATGATTGCCTTTTGAGACCTAAGGGCAAGGCAAATAGAATAATGTGGGCACCCTATGAGGATTTAGAATCCAAAACTTCCTACCAGCAAAGAAATTATGAAGAATCTGAGTCTGAATATGAGGTCTCGGCAAGTGAGGTATCTAGAAGCCTTTACAATAAATTCTTAGCAGTTAACGACCAACATACAGCTGATCCCTTGGAGAGCAAAAATTATACCTTAGAAGATCCACTTGCTGATAATGAAGTTGAAATTTCTAAGGCAGTTGTAGGGGAAGAGCACTTGAGTCCTTTTGAAGATGAAGAAAAGTCAGAACACGAGGGTGATGGGCATAAACAAAATGTTGAAAGGTTGCCGGATAATCATGTTGTGGGACATGCGTAGGAAGAAAGGGCCCCATATGAAATCAATGAGGGGTTTGAGCTCCCTAAAATTTTTGTATCAACAAATGTTGACGAGACTTTTGATCATTTTGATGATCCCAATTCAGTTTATGAGCAAGGATTGTCAATTCATGAATCACATAGGTGTAATTTTCAAGATCAAAGGAACGAGCTATCGTTTGATTCCAGTGTTGTTAGTGATGAGCCAATGACAGAGGTTGGAGCATTTTACCGCGACTACATAGCGAGGAGTACTCATCACTTCTCCTTTAGTCCACACCTGGAGGATTTGTTGATGCATCAGTGTGGACCGGCTCAAAGTGTGTATCATCCATTTTGGGATGGAGAGTTACCATCTTCAATAGATGGAACTCGTGGTTGCAAGTACCCAACTCAGTTGTCGGAGGTTAATTGCTTGCAAGATCAGTATTTAGTAAGTCAAGCAAATGATGTCCAAAAGACCTCGAACGAAAGCCAAACTGAATGATTTTGATAACTGAAGCCAAGCCATGCCTCAACAAGACCCTCTATCCACCCTATCAGCCTACGAGGGCCACATAATAGGCTAATCTCAAGAACTGAGAGATGTCAATTGGAAGGGGACATTACAACTAGACGCCTCTCTGATAGTTTCCTTGTTGATATAAAACATAAAACATATCAGAGAGGCATTTAGTTGTACTCTTCGTGGAGAGACTGTTGGAGCCAATGAGAGGATGGATCAAAGCATTTGATCCTCTCTCACTACAGGAAGCCATGAAGAAGGCACGCAACATGGAACTTGTAGCTCCATCTAGCAAGTTCAATTCCAGGAATACTTCTTCATTCAAGGACAACAAGGGATTCAATAAAAATAAGGAGAAATCTTATTTTAAGAGTGATTCAAAGGGAAAATCAAAAGACCTTTGATTGTGGACTCTAATGATTTACAGAAGAAGCTTTGCTTCTACCTGCAACTCACGCCAACCATGATTGTCCTTGCGCTCCAAGGGTATGTAGCCAATAGAGTTAAGGGGCTTGCTGCGAGGATTTGAACTGGTGACTCCCTTCAAATGCTGTAATAGAGTAATGCGAGTCGTAATCGAGGCTTCAGAAAGCCCATAGCGTAGCCCAGCTCCAAACGTGATAACGCTGTTCAGCATCTCGCCAGAGGGGATTCTTCGCACTTCGGAGTTTTTACCGGGTCGCGTTAAGTTAATATCACCTTAACACAAAAGCCACCCATTATTTTATTGATGCTGCATTTGTGTAAGCCATGGGCTCATAACAACTCCAGGAGTTTGAGTGGGCATTTAGGTTAAGGCGGCGACGTTACACCTCAAAGACCGTATGATTAAGCGATCTTCCGCTTTGGTCACCATGAATTCAAGGCTGATTATTATGCGGTGAATAGGTGATATTGATTGTAGTTTTTAAGTACGAAGTGGTTTATTCGCTGAGAAGCTACACTTTGCCCCCATGCAGGGAGATCGTGCTCTGAGGTGATGTGGGAAGACTTCCATACCAAGGCCATCTCGAGATAGGGCAACGGCCGACTATTTCCTTCCTAGGACTGGAGAGACTTATGCCATGACATGGAGCTGAGTGGGCTGCCGAGTGCACGTTGACACCTATACAGGAGGGACAGCATAAGACCGAGTATCACCCTGACATTTAGCAGTTGAGAGTTAAGCATGGGAAGGTTTTCAGTGATATTCCACCAGGGAGACCTCCAGACAAGGGTATTGAGCACATTATAGAGCTTGAGGAGGGCGCTAAGCTCGTCATGATTACTCCTTATAGGCATCCAAAGCGGCTTAAGGATGAAATAAAGAAGACTATCAAGGAGCTGCTTGCTATGGGTCACATTCGACCAAGTAAATCACCATTTGCTTCTTCAGTGGTTCTAGTGAAGAAGAAAGATGGTACACTTCGTATGTGCATAGATTACAGAGTCCTGAATAAGAGCACAAAAGATTACCCTGAGAGGGGTGAATCAAGAACGCACACAAACTTCAACTCCTTAATCTTTCGTGTCCTACAACTCACCCTTTTTGATATGACCCAATTCTTACACAAGTTGATATAGCTTTATTGAAATAATTTTAAAAATAGGCACCAACCCACTAACCAAGAGAGATGTTTAGTAGATTATCACCCACAAGGAACACCCTAACCCTTTACAATTTTTAGTAGCAAATCTACCCAAAGGTGAAGCACCAACCCCTAATGCAAGGCACCAAACCTTGACTTGATGGATGAAGTAAAAGACTTCAATCAGATCTGCACTCTCCCAATCCTCCAATCTGACTTTGTGATGAAAAATCTCACACTCAGCCCACACAAGAAGATGGGTTTCTGATTTGTATCACCTGAAACTTCACAACCACACATTCGAATAAAAAAGAATTGCAAATATATACTTTGATTCAGATTGTGCCTCTTGATGAAAAATCATAACTTTGCCTTTTCAACATTCACTCATACCCCTTCATTAACCCAATTTTCTGCCTTAATGATCTTCAATTTTGATTTGATTATTTTGACTTTGTTCCTCCTTTAATGATCAGATCGACATACTCTTCAGTTATGTCTCCCTTTTTAAGAAATACGACTTTTAGAGATCTGTTGGGAAAGCACGTAAGAGACGTGCTAAGTAGCTTTTGGAGTTTACGTCTCTTTAAGAGACTTTTTAACAAATATCATTCTTTTAGAAAGAATACATCCATTCAAAAACCACGACTTTTAGAAAGAATACGTCTATTCAAAAAATCACATCCTCTCATGTTTTCAAATATTCCGCATCCATTTAAGATTTAAAATGCGTCTGTTCAAAAAATTGCGTCCTCTCATGTATTCAAGCATTCTTGAATCTGATTATTCCTCCATAACACTTGTTAAATAATTAATCAGATTTGATTTGTCAAACTCAGAATACAAATTTCGATCTGTAACACTTCATTTTTAATTCGGGCTTTGTACTTCATTTTTAATTCGGGCCTTATTGCATATTTCGATCTTTGAAGAAAAAATAATCTTCTCAACACAACTTGATTTGTCAAACTCAGAATACAGATTTCGATCTGTAACACTTCATTTTTAATTTGGGCTTTATTGCATATTTCGATCTTTGAAGAAAAATACCTTCAACACAAATAATATTAAGAAAATTTCCCCTCGCTTGCACTAATCAAGATGATCTCAACATCATCAATCTAAAATGGATTACTTTCCTACTTCCTCGCCCCACCTCATTAAAAAGAGAGATTTTGTTCCATAGTGATTTTCCTTCGTTGAGCTCAACAATAAATTATTCCAATAATCTGATTAAACCAAACCAAGTCTTGACATCAATGATTTGTCCTGACATCAATGACAATACTTCTAACAATCTCCCCCTTTGTCATTGATGGCAACTTGATCCTCTGTTTGCTCCCTGTGTCCAAATTCTCCCCCTTTGACATCAATGGCAAGAGGTCTTCTAACAATATTTCAGCTCCATGAAGCTACAAGATTTTGTGCGTAGCTCCCCCTGAATACATGCATCCATCAATTAATTTGATGGATGTGGAACAACTCTCAATTTGTCCCTTAGATATTCAAATGTATCTCTTGGAAGTGGTTTAGTGAATATATCAGCAGTTTGCTCTTTTGTAGTTATGTATTCTAAACACACTTGTCCTTCTCCTACTTGTTCTCTCAAAAAGTGATACTTAATAGGGATGTGCTTGGTTCTTGAGTGCATCACTGGATTCTTGGAGATATTGATTGCACTAGTATTATCACAATAGATAGTGCAGGGATGATCATACTCCACCTTGATGTCTTTTAAAGTTTTCCTCATCCACAAAAGTTGAGTGCAACATGCTGCTGCTGCAATATATTCAGCTTCTGCTGTAGATAGAGAGACTGATTCTTGTTTTTTGCTCATCCAAGACACTAGATTTCCTCCAAGAAAAAAAGCTCCTCCACTTGTACTTTTTCTGTCATCCACATTGCCAGCCCAATAAGCATCTGTGAATGCTTCAAGAGTGAAATCATTGCTACTAGGGTACCATAGACCATATTCCATTGTGCCTTTCAAATACTTGAATATACGCTTTACTGCATGAACATGTGTTTCTTTTGGTGCTGCTTGAAATCTTGCCAGAACTCCAACAGCTTGCATTATGTCTGGTCTTGTAGAAGTTAGATACAACAAACTCCCAATCATTGATCTATATAGTGTTTGATTCACTTCTTGGGATTCATCATCTTTGCTTAGCTTGCAACCTGTAACCATGGGAGTGCTCACAAGATTGCAATCTTCCATTCTAAACCTTTTTAACATTTCCTTCACATATTTGGTTTGGGAGATGAAAATACCTTTACTTGATTGTGAAATTTGTAGCCCAAGGAAGAAGGATAATTCTCCCAACATTGACATTTCAAACTCTTCTTGCATACATGATGAAAATTCTTTGCACATTTTGTCCTTATCTCCACCAAAAATGATGTCATCTACATACACCACCACAATCAATAAGTGTCCATCCTCTTCTTTGATGTATAAATTGCTGTCTACATCTCCTCTTTTGAAACCTTGCTCTTTGAGATACTTATCAAGTCTAGAATACCAAGCTCTTGGGGCTTGTTTGAGCCCATAGAGAGCTTTCTTCAGTTTGCACACATAATCCTTGTCTTCTGATAGTAGGAAACCTTCAGGTTGTTCAACATAGACTTCCTCCTCTAGATCTCCATTGAGAAAAGCAGATTTGACGTCCATTTGATACACCTTAAACTTCTTGTGACTTGCATAGGATAAAAACATTCTAATTGCTTCAATCCTTGCAACTGGTGCGAATGTTTCTTCAAAATCTACTCCTTCAACTTGTGCATAGCCCTTGCACACTAACCTTGCTTTGTTCCTTGTGACTTGACCATCTTCATTTGATTTGTTTCTAAAAACCCATTTTGTACCAATTACATTCTTATCTTTTGGCCTTGGAACAAGTTTCCAAGTTTCATTTTTCTCTATTTGATCCAATTCTTCATTCATTGCACTAATCCAATGTTTGTCTTTGCTTGCTTCTTCAAAGGTTTTGGGCTCTACTTGAGAAAGAAATGCTACATGACAATCTTCATTGTAATCCACCATTTTCCTTGTAGATCTACATCTATCTTGAAGGATCAAATCTTCAGGATGATTCTTTTGAACAAACTTCTTTTGAACAAACTTGGAAGGTGTCTTTGGTGTCTTCATGGAAGTCCGTTGTGAAGATTCTTCTTCTGTCTCTTCCTCCTCTTCTTCCTCTTTGGAGTCCTCATCTTCTTTGTCTTTATCATTCATAGTTTGAACATAGTGATCACTTTGTCCAACTTCTTTGAATTGCTTTCCTTCATCAATTCTTACATTAGCACTTTCAACAATTTTGTGAGTTCTTTTATTGTAGCATTTATATGCCTTACTTTTTGAAGAGTAGCCAAGAAAGATTCCCTCATCTGCTCTTGTGTCAAATTTGCTCAGATCTTCTTCATCTCTTCTAATGTAGCAAGTGCTTCCAAAAATTTTGGAGTACTTGATAGTTGCTGGTCTACCTTTCCAAAGTTCATATGGTGTCTTCTCATTGTTCACTCTTATTTGTGCATGATTCAAGATGTAAACTGCTGTATGAATTGCTTCCTTCCAAAAGAAATCTGCTATCTTAGATTCATTTAGCATTGCCCTTGCCATTTCTTGAACTGTCCTATTTTTTCTTTCTACAACCCCATTTTGTTGAGGGGTTCTTGCTGCAGAAAATTGCCTTTTAATTCCATGTTCTATGCAAAAAATTTCAAATTACTTTGATGTGAATTCTCCTCCTCGATCTGATCTAAGACATTTTATCTTGATGTTTGCTTCATTTTCAACCAGCTCTTTGAAAGCTTTGAATTTATCAAAAGCTTCAGATTTTTCTTTCAAAAATGCAACCCAAGTCATTCTTGAGAAGTCATCAATCAACAACATAAAATATCTTTCTCCATTCATGCTCTTGGATTTGGTTGGCCCACAAAGATCTGTATGTATGAGTTCTAATGGCTTTGATGAAGAGTGCTCCTTAGGCTTAAAGCTTGACCTTGTTTGCTTTCCAAGTTGACACTCTCTACAAATGATATTAGAAGGTTTTGTTATCCTTGGCATATCTCTCACAGCATTTGATTTGCTAACTTTGACAATATTATCAAAGTTGAGATGACCTAGCCTCTTGTGCCATAACCAACTTTCATCCTCTTGTACTAAGTTGCAACTTTCACAACTTATCTCCTTTAAGACATACAAATTATGTTTCCTTTCAGCTTGAGCAACCAGCTTTCCATCTTTCTTGATATCACATGTATTAGAAAGAAATGTGATACTATGCCCTTGATCACAAAGTTGACTAACACTTAGAAGATTTTCTTTTAGGCCCTTAACATACAAAACATTTTCTGTTTTTGTTTTCCCATTATCTAGACTAAGTGTTCCTTTTCCTTTTATTTGTTTTTTTGTATTATCACCAAATCTTACTGTTCCTTCATCAGTAGGTTCAAGAGAGATGAATTTGCTCTTGTCACCTGTCATGTGCTTTGAGCACCCACTATCAATGTACCATCTATCCTTCTTACTTTCAGCATGTAAGGCGGTTTGAATGAACATTGATTTCTCCTTTTTCCTCCACACTTTGATAGGCATTTCTTTCCTTTTAATGGACTTATCTTCTTTCTTGTTTTGCTTTAGAGAATCATTAAAAACTGTCCTACAAGCTTGTGCTTTGTGCCCAAAGTTATTATAATTGTAGCATAGACTATTATAGTCCATTAATGGTGTGAAAGGATTATAATCTCTCCTAAGGTAGCTAGGAATATTTTTTACTTTATTCTTACAATTTAAGGCCTTGTGGCCAAATTTGTTACATAGAAAACAATAGCCATTGAATGTATATGATTGCCTAGTGTTTGATTTTCTTTTAGGATCAGCACTTATCCATTCATCTTCAACTTGCTTTGAGAAGGTCTTGAAATCTTCTTTGGAGTTAGTAACCTTCTTGGATTGTTCTTCGAAACTGCCCCCTGTTTTGTTTTGAAGAAAATCTTGAGCCTTCATTAGCTCAAACAACTTGCTGGATTCTTCATCAATCTTTGTGTGTTGTACCTTTGTTTGCTCCAACTCTATCTTTAGCATTGCTATTTCTTGCTCCAGCTTGTCACATTTCATCTCCTTTGTATTGAGTTTGCTTTTCATTTCTTCTTTATTTCTTTCAGCTTCCATGATTTGAGCTCTTAAATCTTCAATGGTTTTGCTTGAATTCTCCAAGTCTTTTGTCATCACTTTGACCTTCAATTTGTACTTGGCAGCCTTCTTCTTCAAATCTTCATTCTTCTTATAAGCATAGTGCAATTCTTCTTAAAGATCCACTTCCTCTTCTTGATTACATTCTTGATCAGCATTTAGTTCTTCACATTCAGCCATGAACAATATTTCTTCTTCACAATTGCTTGAGCAATCTTCACTTTGTTCTTCGGAAGTGCTGCTGTCCTTTTTTGAATAGAAACTCTTCTTATGTTTTTGAAACTTCTTCTTCGAGTTATTGTTGAAATTCTTCTTTCCCTTTTTCTTGTTGCTGATTTCCTTTTCTTCTTCACTGGAGCTGCTTTCATTTTGAGGACATTTTGAGGCATAATGTCCAACTTTTCCACAATTAAAGCATTTAAAAGGAAATTTTCCTTTGTATTTTCCTTTTCCTTTCTTAAGTTTACCCATGAAGTAAGCTTCTGCTTCATCACTTGATTTTTCATCCTTTTCTTCATGCTTGTTCTTGCCCTTTTTGGATGCTTTGAATGAGACTTCCTTTTGTGGTGATCTTCCTTCAATCCTCATCTCATAGGCAGCAAGGATCCCATGTAATTCATCCTTTTTTAGCTGGTCTAGATTTGTTAATTCTTCCAATGCTGCATCCTTGGCCTCAAACTTTGTAGATAGAGATCTTAGAATCTTATCAACAATAAAAGTATCCTCAATTTCTTCACCAAGTCCTTTCATGATGTTTACTATTTCATCAACACGGAGAAAGTATGAGGCAATATCTTCATCATCATTCATCTTGAGAGTTTCTAATTTCCTTCTATGAGTTTGCAATTTTTCCTTCTTAACTTTTGCATCTCCTTCATAGATGTTTTGAAGTTTGTCCCAAATCTCTTTTGCTGACTTGCACCTCATGACTTTTGTAAATTCAGAATCTATTAGGCTGCAAAGAAGAGCATGCTTAGCTTTTGCATTGTTTTCACTTCTCTTTTTCCCTGCTTGATCCGTTGCAGGGGTAGCTGGAGGTGAATACCCATCAACAACAGATTGCCACACATCAAACCCAAGTGCATTCAAGTATGCTTCCATCTTGATATTCCAAAATGCATAATTAGTCCCATCAAAGACGGGTGCTTTCACAGTGTTGTTTTGATTCGCCATATGTGCTCTTAAGGATCTCCTTCAAGCGGTTAGGCTTTCAAGAAGGACCTTGCTCTGATACCAATTGAAGAGCACAAAAGATTTACTGAGGAGGGGGGGTGAATCAGTAAATCAACAAAAACTTTCAATTCTTAATCTTTTCAAAACTTATTACAATCAACTTTTTGATATGACCCAATTTACACAAGTTGATACAGCTTTATTGAAATAATTTTTAAAATAGGCACCAACCTACTAAACTTACAAGAGAGATGTTTTAGTAGATTATCACCTACAAGGAACACCCTAACCCTTTACAATTTTAGTAGGCACCTACCTACAAGGAGCACCAACCCCTAATGCAAGGCACCACACCTTGACTTGATGGATGAATCAAATGAAGCCAATCAGATCTGCACTCTGCCAATCCTCTAATCTGCCTTTGTGATATAAATTCTCACACTCAGCCCACACAAGAAGATAAGCTTCTTAATTAGACTTCTTGAACTCAACAACCACACTCAAAACAAGGATGAATTGCAAATATATATTTGATCTAAGATTGTGCCTTTTGATGAAAGATCATAACTTTTGCCTTTTCAACATTCACTCATACCCCTTCATTAATTTGATTCACTGCCTTAATGACCTTCAATTTTGATTTGATTATTTTGACTGTTCCTCCTTTAATGATCGGATCGACATACTCTTTAGTTCACGTCTCCTTTTTTTAAGAAATACTGACTTTTAGAGATGCAATTTGGGGAAGCATGTAAAGAGGCGTGCTAAAGAAGTAGCTTTTGGAGTTCACGTCTCTTTAAGAGACTTTTTAACAAATATCATTCTTTTAGAAAGAATACATCCATTCAAAAACCGCGACTTTTAGAAAGAATAAAGTCTATTCAAAATCACATCCTCTCATGTTTTCAAATATTCCATCCATTTAAGATTTAAAATGCGTTTGTTCAAAAAAATGCAGCACCCTCTCATTTATTCAAGCATTCTTGAATCTGATTATTCCTCCATAACACTTGATTTAAAAATAATTAATCAGTTTGGTTATCCAAACTCCCGGAATCTGATTTACGATCTGTAACACTTCATTTTAATTTAGGCTTTGTACTTCATTTTTTAATTAGGGCCTTATTGCATATTTAGATCTTTGAAAGAAAAAATAATCTTCTCAACACAACTCGATTTGTCAAACTTAGAATACAGATTTAGATGCGTAACACTTCATTGCAATTTGGGCTTTATTGCATATTCGATCTTGAAGAAAAATAATCTTCTCAACCACGGCTGGAATATTGTACTCTCGGCACTGCTGTCAATCTGAAGATGATCTAAACATCATCAATCTAAAAATGATTACTTCTACTTCGGCCTGCACTTTCATTAAAAGAGATTTTGTTCCATAGTGATTTTCCTTCGTTGAGCTCAACAATAAATTATTCCAACAATCTGATTAAACCAAACCAAGTCTTGACATCAATGATGTGTCCTGACATCAATGACAATACTTCTAACCTTGAATAAGAGGACTATTAAGAACAGGTATCCCATACCCCATATAGATGAGCTTATTGACGAGCTCCATGGTGCCTGTTACTTCTCAAAGATAGACTTGAGATCGGGATATCATCAGATTAGAGTTCGTGAGCAAGATGTTGAGAAGACTGCTTTTCGTTGTCATTGTGGACATTTTGAGTTTGTGGTTATGCCGTTTGGGAAAACCAATGCTCCAACGACATTCCAGTCCACCATGAATAGGGTCTTCCACTCACATTTGAGGAGATATGTACTTGTCTTCTTCGATGATATCTTGATTTACAGCAGGACATGGCAGGAGCACTTGGCTCTTTTGGATACAATACTCAACATTTTGGAGAGGGGGTCCTTGTATGCCAAAAGGAATCAAGTGTGATTTAGGGATGATTGAGTTGTTGTTATGCTTGACCATATTATTAGTGTAGAGGGGAGTGCGGATGGATCTGAGAAGATCGTGCTATAAGTAGATTCTTCTGGTGATTCAGACCTTACACAAGTGTAGGGATTCCTTGGGTTATAATGGTTTCCTATGCAGATTTGTCAATGGATAATTCCAGCCATGCCATTGCTATGAGGATTTGTTTAGAAAAAGATTGGAAATTCATTTGGACTCTTGAGGCACAGGAGTGTTTTGTGAGGTTCAAGGAGCTTATGACTACATGTCTAGTGTTGGCACTGCCAGATTTTACGAAGCCTTTTGAGCTTCAGTGTGATGCTTCTGGTGAGGGCATTGGAGCGGTGCTTATGCAGGACAAGCACCCGATTGTTTATGAGAGCAGAAAACTCAGAGGACTAGAGAGGGTTTACAGTATATATGATAAGGAAATGCTGGCCATAATGCATACCTTGGCCAAATTCAGGCAATACTTAGTGGGTAGTAAGTTTTCTATTAAAACTGATCATAATAGCTTGAGGCATTTCCTAGGACAACGGGATTTGAATGTTCGTCAGCAAAAGTGGGTGAGTAAGTTACAGGCATATGACTTTGACATCACCTATATTAAAGGTACACAAAATGTTGTTGCTGATGCTCTTTCACGCCAGCCTCATTTGAGTTCAATGGTACAGATTGCAGAGGACAGGAGGCACTTGATTGTGGCAAAGTATGCCAAGGATACATGGGCATCTGGTATTGTTGAGGGATCTATTGTGGACACCAGGTACACACCTGTGAATGACTTGATCATTTACAAGAACAGGATTTTCTTGATCCCAGGGTCAGAGGTGAAGAACACCATTCTGCGGGCTTTCCATGATGTACCTATAGCAGGGCATCCTGAGTATTTTAAGACATACAAACAGGTTCGAGAGAGATTTACATGGAAGGGTCTTAAGGCAGATGTTCTTTAGTATGTGCGTGAGTGCCCTGTTTGTTAGCATAACAAGCAGGAGAACATGTATCCAGAAGGGTTGTTGCAGCCACTTCCGATTCTTGATAGGAAGTGGGAATGCCTGTTGATGGATTTATTACGGGCTTGCCTAAAGCCCAAGGACGAGATTGCATATATGTAGTTGTGGATTGGCTGACGAAATATGCCCACTTCTTTCCGATCACCACTACTTACATCGCTACACAGGTAGCAGAGGTATTTTTTTGTGAAGTTTTCAGATTACATGGGTTGCCTTGGAGCATAGTTAGCGACAAGGATAGTCGGTTCTTGAGTCACTTCTGGTAGGAGTTGTTCAGACTTTGTGGGATCGAGCTTACACTGAGCACCAATTACCACCTGCAGACCGATGGTCAGACAGAGATAGTGAACAAATGGGTGGAAGGCTACCTCAGAAATTACATTGTAGGGCAGCAAAAGGCATGGGTCAAATGGATACACTTATGTGAGTATCGTTACAATTACCACCTATCACATGATCATTCAGATGTCCCTCTTTATGGCTTTGTATGGGTATGAGGCGCCTAGTTTTCTTGATTTTCTATTGAGTGATAGTAGAGTGCCTAGTGCTGGAGACTTATTGCAGGAGAGCCAGAACATTATTAGGGATCTTAAGGAGAATATTGCTAAGGCACAAAATCAGCAGAAGCAATATGCAGATTAGAAGAGAATTGAGAGATCTTTTGAGGTTGGAGACATGGTATATCTCATGCTGCAGCCCTACCGATAGTCTACTCTTAGGAAGAGTGGATCGAAGAAGCTCAAGCCATGGTATTACGGTCCTTTCAGGATTGTCAGGCGCGTGGGAGAGGTGGCTTATGAGCTAGAGCTTCCAGCGGATAGTAAGGTCCACAATATTTTTCATGTGTCACATCTCAAGAAGGCGTTAGGGCATCATGTGGTACCTTCAACAGTATTGCCTCTCTTGGACGATGAGGGAAAGTTGATTTTAGTACCTGAGTCTATCTTGGAATATGGGGAAAGACAGCTACGTAGGAGGACTATTAGGGAATATCTGGTGAAGTGGAGAGATTTACCAGTGGAGGATGCTACGTGGGAGAGTGAGGGGGTTTTGCAGCATCT
>VDFB02193676.1:0-14744 GCA_007258455.2 Sequoia sempervirens
TTTCCTCTTTTATTCAAATTTTCTCAAAAGCACTTGGAAATCAAGCACCAAAAACATCATCTCATCATCTGCAATAGCTTTTCAGCATCTTAACCATGCAAGAGGTTGAACATCAACAAACACATGCTCATCAAAGCAACACTAGAGGTTGACATTAGTGATAATACTAATGACAACATAATGCAACTAATCAAAGAAAATCCATAGGTTGACATCAATGCAACAACAAAGATCTGTTGACATCAAGACAACAAAAAATTCCAATAGAATTGGGGAAATGTTAAAGAAAATCCAACAAAAAACATCCTTCTTATGGGTGAAAAGGATATCCAAGTAATGAGGAGGAACAACTTGGATCAAACCCATTACAGAAGTAGGATTCTAGATGGTGGTTAAGCTTCTCAAAGCCCTTGTAGTTTCAACACCAATACATAATCCATCCTTCCAAATCCTCAAAAAGATCATATTAAACTGATCCATTAAATTTTTTTTTTCTTTTTAAAATAAGAGATCAAACCTATTCGTTTTTCTTAATCATAAAATATTCTAAGAAATTAAATTATTTTTTTAGATTTATGGGTGAACATGAATCCCACCTCTCTAGAATACCTTGAATTTTCTTAGAAACTTATTTTAGAGCTTCCCTTTCCATGAGTTCTCTAAGATTCAACCTATAAATATTTTTTCATTAAATTCTACGTTAGATTACTTCTTAGCATTCCTTATTTTATTGACCCTAGAGGGAGTATGAGATTGTTTCTTATTTTTATATACTTTATTTATCCATATATCTCTTTTATTTTTTGGTAAAAAAACACCTATTAGCAAATAAATAATCTTTTTATGGTCTTTTTTGACCTCAATATTGAAGAGAATTCACAATTCATAAACATTCAAACTTGAGTGAGAGGACCGAGCTTGATCTCACAAATATTTCCCATGGATCTAAAAGACACACCCTCTACTATAATGGTGACATAATTATTCATGGTGCCAAACATCTTAGGAGATTAGGATAGTACCCTAGAATCTATATAGATAAGGTATTCAATCACTATATTTTCTAGGTATCAACTGATTTTCCATTTTCAACTTTAGATTGGTTGTAGATTCTAGCATGGAATCTACGGAAGTCTAGATCTTTGGTTAGATTTGAGGCAAAATCTCTATTCTACAATATGGATAGAATCAAAAGTATGTAAAATCTTATTTGAAACTTGAGAATCAAAGCAAGGTCCCAACAAAATTCCACCACCCTTTACCTCATCCTTCCTAGCCCCACACTTTAATGGCCATTATTTTAGTAGATGACTAAGTTGGGGGAAAAAAAATAGGACAATGGGGGATTTTTAAATATAAGTTTCTATCTCCACTTTATAAACTTAGAGTAGAGGGATACATATAAAGGAATAATTGAGTCAAAACATATATTAATTTATATTATAATAAAGATTAAATATTTCTTAGTTTTGGCTTATTAGGTAGTCCACTACCAATTATCTAAAGGAGTTAGCAACCAATTATCTATTGGGTGATCAAATATAGGTGACCATTTCTTGAGGAAAAAAATATTGTGGTAACCATTTCATAATAAAATAATAAGCATTGTGATAAGGAGGCAGGACCAACAACTTGGCATAACCATTCTAAAATCTTTGAGGTTTTTCCTTGGCTTCAAAAAAATTGTCAATATAGGTCTAGTAGTTGCCCGTGATTACCTTGGTGATTTTATTTCCTTTATAATTGAGCCCCGTGGCCTTAGCTATCAACTTAGCATCCACTGCAAAATGAAGACCACCTAATTCGACCCCACCATCCCTCCATGCATTAGAAAACTTATAGCTAACCTCCTCACTACAACCCTCCATAGCTTTGAAGTACGAGGTAAATCCAACACATTCAAAGAGGCTCCATAACTTTGCATTCTACCTCAGGGAGTCATGTTTGCTAGCCTTAGTTCTCTTTCTGGGACCTCCTATTGTTTTATCCCTGGTAAAATAGTCCTTGCGCAAAAGAAAATAACCCACACTTAGACCCTTCTCATCCACAATAGAAACCACTGATAGTTCAAAATTTTCAACTTTGATGGTAACTTGGTGGTTTTTCATTTGGAATAGTGAAAAATCAAATCTTTTGACAATAATATTATAAAGATCGTGTTGTTCACAAGGAAGTAACTCAAATCTATCAAACAATCCTTTATTGGAAATGACAACACCCCCACCATTAAGACACATAATTAATCTTTTTCCATTATCCTCCATTCTGTCATAGTTAACACATGCAAAACTATCCTGTCAAAAATACTTTGAAATATTTTTAGGGGTTTGGATGGGTAAAATCATTACATGACGTATTACAAGCTCATTTCCTTTTTTACTTTTACATGAGGCTTCTAAAAAAATCATTTCTTTCTATCTTATTTCTTTTATACTTTTGAAGATTTATCATACTCTTATCAACTTTAGAGTACCCCAAATCCCTACTCTCCAAATTACTCATCTCAATTATGAGTAGGGTAATTATTATTGTGCCAACTTGATAACTCTTCGAAAACTCCATCATCACTAATTTCTTCATATCCATGTAGCATTATTTAAGAGCCCAAATTTTTCTTTGAATATAATCTCCTTGATTTGGCTTGGCAATTGAGAGAAATTCCAATACTCCCACTCTGATTGTCTTAGGAAAATATTTTCCATTTTATCCACAACCATGTTACCTTCTCTATAGACATGGAAAATATTATATTGTTGGAAGGTTTTCATCATTTTTCTACAGTCATCTAGGATGTCTTTTAATTTCCACGACACATCAACCATACTATTTAAATAATTTGTTATTAGCTTGGAGTCGCCTTCCACCCAGAATTTAGTGTAACCTTTTTCTTTCATATAATTTATACCCGCCCACATTGCTTTAGCCTTTGCCATGTTGTTTATTTCCTTGCCCTAGCCTCTATTGTATCAAGCCACAAAATTACCTTGATGATCTCTAATTATTTCCCCACCCCCACCAGACCAGGATTACCCTTTGAACACCCATCAAAATTACATTTTATCCATCCCAGGTCCAAAGGTATCCAAAAAGTACTCCTTCTGATAAGCTTGTACTCCTTTGTTAAAAGGCTTTAGTATGTGAAATATCAGCTTAAGAAGAGGAATAGAGGGTGCTTTGGAAATCTTTTCTGGCTAAATCGGAAGCCCAAAAAACGGTCGAGATCATCACCAGGAAAAATAGAGATCATGGGCCTACTAAGGACTCTCATAAAGCAGACATGGAAGATTTGAAGGAGCTTGCGGAATGGTAATTACAAGAAGAAACTTATTGGAAAAAAAAGTCATGCATTAACTAGCTATAGGAGGGAGATAGGAATATGAATTTCTTCTTCAATTCAATTAAGGCCAAAAGGCATGGGAATATGATATCTTCACTTGTGACTTCATAGGGAGTTTATCTATCTTCTTTAGAGATATCTATAACAAGGTTATCCAGTAATTATCATCTCTGTTTAAGGAAGAATCTCTTGATGCAATGGTAGAGGAGAACCTTATTATAGAGTGCATTCCTTCAATTGTTCCTATTGAGATGAATGTGATGCTAATTAATCCCATAACTTTGGATGAATTGGAGAGTATTGTGATTTAGATGAGAAAAGGTAAAGCCCCATGTCCTGATGGTTTTTTGATTGAATTCTTTCAAGAATTTTTGGAGGTCATCAAATATGATTTATTGGAGATAGTACAAGAGTCACAGAGAAACAAGCAAATGTTGAGAGCAATGAACTCCACATTTCTTATGCTCATTCCCAAGAAAGAATGGGATAATTACTTGGATATTTTTAGGCTTATTTCCCTCTACAACATGGTTTACAAAATCATAACTCAGTTAATTATTCAAAGACTCAAGCCATGGCTCAGTAGATTTATTTTTGAGGGGCAGGAAGGATTTATTACTGGCAATTTTTTTTTGGATGGGGTAGTTATTGCAGATAAGGCCATTTATTCCATAGAGAGTTCCAAGCAGAAGGCTATGTTCA
The DNA here is from genome assembly GCA_007258455.2 of Sequoia sempervirens. Taxonomy (NCBI): domain Eukaryota; kingdom Viridiplantae; phylum Streptophyta; class Pinopsida; order Cupressales; family Cupressaceae; genus Sequoia; species Sequoia sempervirens. The sequence goes on from VDFB02193676.1 coordinate 4,040, forward strand.
TCAATTTGGACATGACCAAAGCCTATAACTGAGTTAAATGATATTTTATTCAAAAATTCCTTCTAGTGTTTGGTTTTGGTTTCGACTAGGTCAATTGGGTGATTAGTTGTGTTACTACTACTTCATATTATGTTCTAATTAATAGTGAGCCCTCAAGTCTTTTTGGTGCTTCACGGGGCTTTCAGTAGGGAGACCCTCTGTCACCTTATTTATTCATTCTAATGGCAGAGGGCCTTGGTAGAATTATAAAGTCACATGTGAGGCAAGAATTGATTCATGGATAGAGGTGGGATGATAACCTAGAAGCCCAATCTCACTTAATTTATGGATGATATAGTGTTGTTTGGGATATCCAAAATTAGGGAAGTTGTTAATCTTATATTTTCTTCAACACCCCTCCTAGAATTCAGTCTAGAATTGCTCAAATCCTCAAATTCCAAATTGGAGAGTTGCCCTTTGTCTATCTGGGAATCCCTCTCTTTGTTGGTCCCTTACCTGGGGGGACCTGACAATCTATTCTTGATAAGTTCCATGGAAGAGTTAGTCATTGGAATGTCAAGTGGCTATCCTTTGCAAGCAGAGTGTTACTATTGAAATCAGTGGTGCAATCTATTCCAATTTATAGGTGTATGGTTCAAATGGATCCTTTAAGTTTTGTGAAGCAATTGGATACTTTGTCTAGAAAATTTCTTTGGGTAGTAGTCTTGAATTCATGAAGTGGAGTTTGAGGAAGTGGGAGACTATTTATAGATCGAAGCAGGAGGGTGGTCTTGGTCTGAGGTAGGCTATTCTCATGGGTCAGGCCCTAGCTACTAAATTATACTAGTGATGGTGCTCCAATTATGATCAATCTTGGGCCAAGATTCTCACCTACAAATATCTAGGGGGAGTGTCAAGTGAAGATGTACCTAGGATCAACTTAGCTAGGAAGGGTTCTATGATTTGGGATACTCTTAAGAGGGGTGCTAAATTAATTTAGTAGGGTTTATTTTGGATCTATAATAGGGGTAGAAGGCCCTATTCTGATTTGATTCATGGGATGGATTCCCTCCTATAATTTCCATGTATCTACACTTACAAACATTATGTATTAATTTCTTGGAAGTTGGATGGTCTAGGGTGGAGGACTTCAAGGAAAGTAGGAACTTGGGGAAGGTGAATGTGTTTTAGTGGAAGGACCCCTCAATTTTTTTGTCGAGTGGTTCTATGGAGGATCAAGCAGAGTTAGCATGTATCTTTGTAGGAATAACTTGTAGCTCTTTGGTGACTAGTGATATCTTAGTTTAGGGATTGGACCAGAGAGAGGTGTACTCAGTGGCCTCTAGATACCAAGCTCTAGATAGGCAGAAATATGGGGGAGATGAAGTCCATTGGTGGAAGAATGTGTGGAACAAGTATGTTTGGCCCAAATGTAATTTTTTCATATGATTAGTTTCATGTAATAGATGTCTCACCTAGGAAAATTTGTGCAAGAGAGGGTTCCAGGGTCCTATATGTGTTCTTTGTGTAAATGAAGAGGACACAACCTATCAAATTTTTTTCCAGTGCTCTTTCTCGACGACCATTTGACATCTTTGGTGGATTTTTGGAAGCAAGCATGTGTGCATGCCTCCTCCCTTGTTGAGTTTTGGAGAAGTTTGGGAAGGATGCCAGCTAAGAGTTCTTTTCTTTAGGTGGCTTGGAATATTGGGCCTTCTTGCATCATTTGGAAAACTTGGCTGGAAAGGAACTATAGGATCTTTCAAGGAGGACAATTAGGAGTGCAATAGCTTTGGAAAAGTATTTTGGGAATGATCCAAGAGACTATCCAAGCTTAAGTGTGTGACAAATACCCTTTCAAAGCATGGGGAGGTGGAGCTGATGCAAAACCTTGGTCTTTCTGGGGGAGGTCTGGCTCCTACCTTGTCAAGGGGGATTCACCACCCCCAAAGGAAGACCTAGAGAGAGGGGAGATGGCCTCCTCCTCATATTGGTGTCTATAAGATCAACATTGATGGTTCCTCTAGAGGAAACCCTGGACCAACTATGGTTGGAGGAGTTGGTAAAGACTATCCAGGGGAAGTCTTGTTCTTATTTTCCCTATTTAAAGGACACTAGTCTAATAATCTTATGGAATCTTAGGCTATCCTTATCGCTTTGGAAATGGGATGTACTCTTGGTTGGAACAAAATTATTTGTGGCAGACTCTCAGATCTTGATTAACATGTCGAATAGGTGGGAGCTTGGTGGAGCTAATTGACAGTTGGAGTCAATGGTGCGCCAGATTCATCAAATTAGTAGTTCCTTGGATATATCTTATTTATCCATATCCTAAGAGAGGGGAATAAAGTGGCAGATTGTTTGGCTAAATGGGCATCTGAGTTTATGGGAGATTGGAGGGTTGATGGTTGGAAACACTTACCTATGCAATGTTCCCAAAGATTGGAGGATTTGATTATTGAGGATAGGATTTAATAAAGTGTGGTCAAGTGGGGCATTTCTTTGGCTTTGCTATTGTATGGTCTTGTTTGGGTTGGTTGCTTGGGATGGGTGGGCCCCTCTTGGATGGGGTTGTATTTTTGAGATTTGTATTGTTGCTTTTCTAATCTAATAAATTTTTACCCCCTTTTTTGGGGAAAAAAAGGTAATGATGGGGATTGATTAGGATAATGTATTTGGCCAAATTTTACGCAATATGTGACATTTTACACATTAGTCAATGCATAAAAATAAGTCATTCATTATAATCCACAACATTAAAAAACTTAGATATATAATTTTACCACTAAATTACCCTAATGCAAATTTTTTATTTAGATCAAAGTTTTCATTTGTAGATTGGTGAAAGTTAATATATAGATAACAACAATTAAGAGAATGACACTAGCACATTACCAAGGCACTTGTATTTCAAAATTTACTTTTAGATTGATAAAGCATAGTGAATATAAGTGCCAATACACTAAAAAAAAGTGACAACACATTAATCTGAAGACTTATATTTTAAATTTTTCTTTTATATAAACAAAACAAATAATATGTATAATATTTAAAATTTAAAGAAATTAATATATTCTGTAAATTTGACCCATTTCTTTTTATATCTATTTATTAAATAAAATGTTTGATTTTCAAACTTTTTAAATATATAAGATTATATATTTGTTAATAGAATCATATGATTTTTATTATTAATTTTATAATATTAATAACAAGTAAAATTAATATAAGTAATTATAGATATAAAACAATCTATTATAAAAACTTATTATTTTATTTTGTCAATAATGCATCCTATTAAATTTGCTACCATGTGTTCACCTTCAATATAGAATCATGAATCTCTTCTAAATACTTGAGAAATATGGATAAGTTTAATAAATAAATATTATGATTAAAACATGTTATAAAATATTCAGTGGATTACTGAAACTGGGCATCCCATAAACTTCCATCAATCAAGAAAAAAACCTAAGAGAAAAAAACTTAATACATAATTCTTTGATTACCAATCCTTAAGCTCAAGATGGAATGCTCAACACCTAATTAAACTTAATACAATTTTCAACACAAAAACTGTAATGCTCAATTAGACATTCATTTAATTTCTACTGACAAATTCCTAAAAGTTCATTAGAAGGCTAACTTTCTTGGACCTGCATTTAAATGCCATCAGCAACCATAGACCACATAAAGTACAGTAGAGTTTATTTGAGTTTAATGTGAGAATAAAAATCTTCCAACTTGTTACTGTTGTTGAACTGAGAATAGATAAATCTAGTATTCAAGCATTTATTTGTGGCTTTTAATGATCATAAAAATGAATGTTCCATTAGGTGATGCTTATCTACATTTACTTAATGATAGTAAGATTGAGATTTACCACCTCAAATTCTTAATGAAATTCAATTATCATCTTTCTCTTGGTATCTTTTTAATTATGTCATTTCTTATTTAATTTAATATTTATTTTGCTAGAATGTTTTTCATTGGATAAGTAGGGTTTTGAAAAGATTCAGAATCTTTACAAAGAGAAAGATAAATTGTAATAATATATAGATAAGTGACATTTATTCTTGTGTTCGATTTGATTTATGGCTTGATTCGTATTTATTTTTATTTTACATTTATTTTCATTCACTATTTATTTGTCATTATTGCACCTTAATTCTCACTTACTTCCACACCTTTACTCTCTCCCTTGAGATTATTGTATTATCCTTATGCATTATTTTTGAGTTGTGTAGAATTGATCTAGTTCAATCTCACACCACCACTATCACAACATTTAAATAGCATCAAGATAACATCCACCAAGAGCCTCACTTTCAAAGCAATCACCAATTCCTCCACAACCCTCTGCAAACAAAGTTGATATTTGGAATAATCAAGATTTTCTAAGAAATAATCAAAATGAACCTTAGCCTAATGGATGATATCCTCAATATCATCATGGAGGAAGTAGGAATAGGTCAATGTGGAAAGCATCAAGGTGGAAAAGAGAGATTGAGTCGTGTCAAACACATTCCAACACCCACATGTATAACCAAGATCAAGTGACATTTTTGTCATAGTAGAATAGAAACCAACAACCAAGGTACCATCCATTTCCTTTGCTAAATCCCAAAACCTAATCACCCACTACCTAAGGTTGAGATTTTGACTTTCCTTATCAAAAGACTCCATAAATCCAACCATCATTTCTTCACCAGACTCCTCTAGTACTTCCTCTATTTCGAGGGATTTTTCACATTTTTCTCTCCATATCACTATCGCCCTTCCTTTTGCTTGCACCCTTGGCACCAAACCTGGGAGTCATCAACAAGAAGCTAGCCACAATGTAGGGAAACAAAACTATTATATGGATAAACAAACCCAAGATAATAAATATCGATGCATAGAGGGACTTCCCACTCAAGGCAATGAATTCCCACAGACCTCTACCATCATCACAATCATGTCCCCCAAACTCCCACCACTATAGCAAACCATTCATGAGTGACACATATGTATGTATGTATGTATGTATGTATGTATGTATGTATGTATGTATGTATGTATGTATGTATATGTATATACATGTATATATACATATCTATATATGTGTATATATAAACATCTATACATATGTTTATATAATGCTAAAAGATACAAACCACTATATTAAATTTGTGGTGAAGATATCAATTTTATTTTAACAGCAAATTTGATATATATATATATATATATATATATATATTTATATCTCAAAAACGATGAATATATTTAAGATATCTACTAATTAATGTCAAGAGGCATTCTACAATAACAACAAGGGGTGAAGTGAATAACAATTTTTACCTTGGTGGTCTAAAAAGCAGGAGAGCTGATTTTTGGATAAGCTGGCCGAGGAGTTGCCCGAGGGCTCGAGGGCTCTGTGGCGTCATGAGGTTGCTCTTTGGCTCCTGTGGGCATCGACGGGGGTTCCCCTCTTGGCCTGGCTGCTGGTGGGCTGGCGGAAGGTTCTGGTTCTGGCCTGTTGACTGGTTTGCAGGGAAATGAAAGTGGCGTCGGTGGTGGACAGGGCAATGGTGGCCCTGTTCCCTCTTTTTCTAGAACGACCAAGGCTCCTGGAGCGAATTTGCTTGGTGGTGGGCAGGCTAAGGGTGCTGGTGATGCTGCCAAAGCCAGGACGAATGTTAGAGCAAAGTTGGGGCTTTCTGGTGGTTTTATTCCGGTCCGGAATTCAATCTCAGTGAAGCTTAAAGATGAAACTGTCAACGAAATTGAGGAGACTGCTGCTGACCTCTCTGCTCTTGGAGTGATTTGTCGTTTTAAAGGTTTTTGGCCCAACCTTCCTCTTTTGCACTCTTGGATTACTTCTGAATGGGAGCCTTTTATTTCGGGTAAAGTTCAAATTTTTCCTATGGCTAAAGGTTTTTTTGTGGCAAAATTTGATAATGCTCTGGACAGAAATGTTATTCTGAGTGACAAATTTTTTAGTTGGGAAGACAAATTTTTGCTGATGGTGAAACCTTGGCATTCTGACTTCAACCCTGTTTCTGAAACATTTAACAAATTCCCAATTTGGGTTCGTTTACCTAATCTCCCCCTTCATCTCTGGAATGTCTCTCTTTTGGAGGAAGTGGGTGATGCTCTTGGAGATTTTCTGATGATGGATGAAGATTCTACTGACGTTCTTCATTCCACCTTTGCTCGAATATTGGTCGATTTAGATGTTTCAAAAGGGTTACCTGCGGAGATCTTACTAAATTCTTCTAAAGGCTCTTGGATCCAATCTTTGGATTATGAAGGAATTCCTTTCCGGTGTAGGAGATGCTTCAAAACCGGACACGCTGCTGCACATTGTGGTTTTGAAAAAATACTAAGACATCTACTTGGTGGAAAGGGGCTTCTCAACAACATTATACTGTTGAGAAGATTGCTGATCAAAATAAGAGTTTTTCTGAGGTGGTTGCTTCGGTACCACCGGACCTTGGAACCCCCCCTCCGGTCGTCTCTTCTGGTGAGGTTGTTAAGACAACCCCTATTGCGCCTTTGGCTGCCCCTTCGGATGATAGTGCCTTGGCTGGTCATCCCGGCAGCTTCTCTGATAAGTCTCAATCTTTACAAAGTTGTCATGAGGACAATCCTAAGTGTTTGGTTGCTGGCTTTTCTCCTCATGATAATATTAATATGGGGTGGCATAGTATGGCTTCGCAGGTGGAAGAAGGATGGATTACTGTCAAGGGTAAAAAAGATAAATCTTTACGGCCTTCTTTCGATATGACTCTTCGCTCCCACAAGAAAAGTGCTAATTGTAATTCTTGATGGTTCTTGTTTGGGTGCTGGTCTTTTGTTGGCTGCAGGCTGTCCTTTCTGTAGCCTGGCTTTTCTTGTTGAAAAGGGTTACGGATCCCTTCAAAATCTGTTTTTTCCTATTATAAAAAACAAAGGGGTGAAGTATAATGGTATGAATGCGTTAATAAAAACTCTTATATTTACCTTAAGTTTGACAGCCATTTACATGTCAAAATAATAATATTTAATAATAAACAAAATATTTTAAAAAACTTCAAATTGATATCTCTCAACATTTTTAAAAAATATATATTTAAAATATCATACTAATTAATATAATTATATTAATATCATACTAATTAATATAATTATATTAATATTATGAATAACAAATAAAATTAATATAAGTAATTTTTAAAATAATCTTTACAAAACTTATTCTCCTATTTTATCAATAATGCATCCCAATAAATTTGCATACAGACACCTATACATTCAATAGGGATGTTGCCCTTTATATCTATCCTGAATCTCTCCTGAATAATTAGAAAATATGAATAAGTTAACAAACAAATATTATGATTAAAACATGATATAAAATATTCAGTAAACTATCCCACAAACTTTCATCGATTAAGAAAAAGCCAAGAAATAAAAAGTTAATACATAATGCTTTTATTACCAGTCCTTAATGTTTTTATTAAACTTGGGTATTATATATCAATCCATTCCTGTAAATGCATAAAAGCTGTAATGCTCGAATAGACATTCATTTAATTTCTACTGACAAATTCCTAAATGTTCATTATAAGACTGACTTTCTGGGACCTTCATTTAAATGCCATCAGCAACAATAGACCACAGAAAGTACACTAGATTTTATTTGAGTTTACTGTGAGAATAAAAATCTTCCAGCCTCTTACTGTTGCTGAAATGAGAATGCATCAGAAGTACATAAATGTAGTATTCATACATTTATTTGTGGCTTTTATGATCATAAAAATGAATGTTCTATTAGGTGATGCTTATATCAGCATTTAGTTAATAACTGCAGGCTTGAAATTTGCCACCTATACTCTTAAATGAAACTCAAATACCACCATCAAACTTTATTAAGGTTTTTTATACTCTTTTATTTATGTCATTATTTTGGTAGAATGTTTAATCATAAATTATTTTGGATAAGCCACATTTATTCTTGTGTTCGGTTTGAGTTATGGTTTGATTTGTATTTATTTTTATTTTATATTTATTTGCATTCATTATTTATTTGTCATTATTGCACTTTCATTCGTAGTTACTTTCACATCTTTAATCTCGATCTTGAGATTATTGTTTTATCCTTATGCTTTATTTTTGAGCGGCATAGGATTGATCTAATTCAATCTTGTACCTTTTCATACTAGTCTTTATGAGATGAATTAACACATTTGTATATGATGTGTTCATATGTCATAGTACTAAATCCAAAGACATTCAATGTGTAATTAATTTATTTGCAAATTCAAGGAGAAAATTATTAAAGCAGATTTCAATTTTCGAAGGGTAATAAAGAATTAAAATAAATGTGTCATCATAGAGATCATTTGTATGTTTATGCATGTTATCTTTGATATTTCTCATCACCGTTGATTTAGCTTGCTAAAGTGGTTTGGTCTAAGAGAACTTGTTCATCTATCAAGTTGACAAATTCCTATATGGTATCCTAAATAGTGGAAAATGCATTCAACATGACATCAAGAATGTTTTTTCTTCATCAATTCTAGAGCCAAGTACCCATAACTTCACATTTAATTTTCATACACTTATTGTAATTATTAGACCCAACTTTTATTTATATAATTAGGCTAAGATAATTTAGGAAAACTATTTATTTTTCTTACTTCTTGGTGAAACCAACTTATTCTACACCTCCTCGGGTTTTTCCTTACAATTTAATCCTCTAAATTAAGCTTTTTCAGATATTTCTTTTTAATCTTAGTTATATTTAAGTTTGATTAGGGCTCAATTATCATTTTTTATTGCTACTTAATATCTTTATCTTTCTAGTTTTTGTACCTCATAGTACAACCTTGCTTTCATCTACCCTATCCAACCTTATTTTGTCTCTAGGGTTTAATGTTCAAATATGATTATTGATTGATTTTATATTTTATATCAGCCCTTATCTCATTCACATATTAGTTATCCATTTGAATAGTAGGGTTTTAACCTTTTATAGTTGATCTGTATTCAAATCCCTACCCATCCAACCATGAAATTTGGTTGTTTTTTTCATTTAACTCTTAGATGAAAGGTGGAGAAACCGGATGAGGATGTAGAGCCCATCCATCACTCTACTCATAATAAATTTAACATTAAATGGTCCTCTTGAGAAAAGAAACCTTTAGTTGATTTGGGGCCATGTTCAAGGAAGTGTTATAGGATGTGTGGTTTCTTCCTTAGAGTTATTTGCCTATGAAGGAAAAAACATAAATAATACAGATGGGTGGATCAATAAAACAATAAATATACATCAAGGCCAACTTGAACAAGCTACCAAATATATTTTCCTAGAAGATAGCACTTGATTTTGGGGACATGAAGGAAAGGAGACATATACTAGCCAAAATTTTGAGTTTGAAATATTTCAACATTATTGGAATAATGTTGATTAATTTGGATAAATTTGTTTAGGCTCTTGATAAAGGGTTGTTTATATTTGACTTGTATTATCCAATGTGAATAATAGCTAAGTGGAAGGAAAGCAGAGTGTGGACACAACCTTCTTAATGCAAATATTCAGGAGAGAGTTGTAAAACTTTGTTTCAAATCTTTTAAGGATTATAGTTTCATTTAAGATTGCACATTCATTTAAGTTATTTTCCAAATTTAAGCATTAAGCCATAAGACACAAAATTTATGTGGAAACAACCTTTCAGGAAAAAAACCCACACACCAAAGCCTATATCAATTGTATTACAATGAAAACAATTACAATATAACTTTCAGAGTCTATTCTCTTGCAGGTGTTAATACTTTGTGATACAAAGTCTAAAGTGAATTTGATAGCATAATGATATCTCAAAAAATTATAATCAATCTCATGCAATGCACTAAGGCATTAACATATTTATTTTACTCATACATGGGCACCCAAGATCATCAAGTGTCATTCCCACAGTCTCTACATGTATGCAAACTGGAATGAACAACATGCATGAGTTCTTAGTTACCCGAAAATAAACCAACTCAAAATGCAACAACATGCAACCACATGCAAGGCGTGCAACTTCCAAAATCAAGCAACCTCACATGTAAAAGTACCCATAGAGAAAATATAGCTTCACTGCTAAAATAGAACTTATCTTTGACTCCTAGTCACTTTCAGTGACAACTCAGTCTCCATTTAGAAACATTCCTTTTCAAGTACGAGTCAACTCTTCAAACCATGGCACATGGCATCATGGCACACCTCCTTGAATAATTCACAATTTAAAATTCAAAAATGAGCATCTAGGTGACAAGTGTCACTCTCCAATGCTTCCCTTTCTCCAAAGAAGGAATGTGCTCACAAGCGAGCCCCACCAAGTGCTAACTTGCAAAATAGAATGCAACATGTCAACATGGCACATATTTTAGAGGTTTAAACATTTTCCTCTTCCCAAAGGAGTTCCCATGTGATAAGTGTCACATTCTCTCACTTTGCATCTTGTATGTAGGAAGCCAACTCACTATTGGGTCTAACAAAGTGCCTTAGCAACTTAGAAACTTATATTTTTGTATTTAATAAATTAAATCAGCAACATAGGGGAAAATAAATAAATAATTTTATCACGGTACTCTCCAATGTTGAGACACCTTAATCCCAACACTAAGGCCTTATGAAAAGGGAAGGCACCTTTGAGAGTTCCAACTAGTATCCCTCTCTACATTGATTCTTTGAGATGGCTTTTGTTGTTGCAAC
>VDFB02193677.1:0-48087 GCA_007258455.2 Sequoia sempervirens
TGCGTTGAATGATGTCGCTTTCTCCTTGCAACATTCCCACTATCCACCATGGGATTCAAACCTTAGACATCCCAACTGCTGCCCTTGCAACTTAACCATTGCACTGTGGGGTCAACCCCATCGAATTATAATATTTTACTTCAATAAGATGAGATAGAAATACTTTATCTATAATAAGGAGAACTAGAAATCCTACAATATAATTTCCTAGATTCTATTCTACACCTCTATTTAGTAAGTTTCCTCAACCAAGGACACTTTTTATTCAAATAAATAGAATACTATTTCATATTCCCAACATGGTTCTTCCAAGACAACAAGTATTTGTCACCTTTAATGGTGGAAACCCTCTTTTCCTATCTCTAAAGGATAACATGCCAGTGACCACCTTAAAAAGTATCACATACTTCACTAGTCAAATAACAACCACTACTATAGAGAACATATAGGACATATGCAACATCATCATAGAAGACAATGCATATATGAGACTCTTAGCTACTTCCTTGAAGGGTGAGGCATTACAATGGTAAAAAGGATTTCAACCTAATTCTATTCACAATTGGGATGAGTTGGTTAAGAAGATCTATGAACAATTCAAAGAAAAAAGTGATCACTTGTCTTTGGTAGAATAGTTGACTACAATCAAGAGAGCCCTCATGAATTCAGGACAAACTTCAATTTTATATTTCAAAAAAAGGGATAAGATCCTTACCCTAGGTAAACCTTCCCCAAATCATGCCTTCTTGTATTACTTGAAGGATATTAATATTTATGTTGTTGTGGTGATACAATCTATGGGAGGGACCACTCTACCAAATGTATATTGTTGGAAAGAAAGGGACTATTCGTACATCACCAAGAAATTCCTACATCTTGCTACAAAGAACTCATAGAGCATATGATTCAAGAGATACCATCCAGGGTAAGGGTATGATAGGTGGGTCATGTCCCATCTCGTAGATATATATATATATATGTATATATATATATATATATATAGGTAAATATATGTATAATAAGGAAAAGAGAAAAGTTAGTAGAAGGAAGACGAAACAAGATAATAATAGGATAAAAGCATAGAGTAGAATATGTATAGAGTATAGGGGAAGATATACGATAAATATATATGATGTAAAATAAGATATAAGGAGATGTGAATATACTCAATTGATATCAATAATATATTGATATCAAAATTCTATCTACATTGTGTTGTCTGATATTTTATTATATATGGTTAACTAGTTGATCTTCTATGTGAATCAAACTATTGTTCCCTTTATATGACTGAGTCCGGGATATAAAATATAACACTCAAAAAGTACTTGGGGCTCATGACTTTGATATTTGTTCCCCAATTTTCTTGCTAATATTGTTTCCATTGTCAAAAACCTGGTTAGGTTGTATAAAGGACAATAATACATATTTTCAAAATTTTAAATTAGATAGAAATATAAAGCAAAATAAGGAAGATATGAAAATTTATGAAACTATCCTCTTGGAGTCTACCTTGTGAGAGCTAGTTAGGCATCAAGGGGATGGAGGATAGAAAGGGGGAGGAATTCCAAAAGGGATCCTCAAAGAGATGTGATCAATAAGAAAATATGCCAAATAACTACCATGGGGAATAATAAAGGATGAATGTAATCCCAAAGCAACTATACCTATGGAAAAAGGAGATAAGAAAACATAAGAGCTATTAGAGAAAAAAATGAATTAGCAAGAAAATTTCCTTCTGTTAATGAAATATGTTATTCTTCAAGGTAGTTATAAATGTTATTACTACTACCACATGCCACTATTAAGTTATTTTAAAAATCATTGCTGATCAGTTTTCCTTTTTACCTTCTACCTTCTCTTGAAATTTTTGTCAAGGAGGTAAATGAGATGTCTACCAAGAACCCTAAAGAGCCCCCTATCCCACTCCACCAAGGGCTGATCCTTAGGTTATACCATTTTAACTTGGCCCTCTGTTCCCCAAGCCTATTAGGGCCATCCTTGCAGAAGATTTATCTATTGTCCCTCCTCCCTCAAAACCATCTAGACACTTACATTGAGGACTCTATTAAAACTACTTCTAAAATAAATTTGACTCTTTCCAAACATGCTAACTTTGCTCCTAATCCAAAACCCCCAACCAAGCAACCCAAAAAGGATAAAACCCATAAAAATAAGAGTAAAAAATCAACAGTTGTTTGGATATGTGAGCTCAAAAACACACCTCCCAAAAAGCTTGGAAAATATTGTAAGTGCTATAAAATTTCTCTGATACCATGTAGGAGTTAATGGTGAATCCTCAACACCCCTAAGAATAGTTTCTAGACCAATATATCTTCCACAAGAGAGAAAATAGAAATAATACTTTCTTCAATAATGAAAGATTGAATATGGTTGAATATGAAAATGTAGATGAGAAGCCTTGCTTATAAAGACTAGGTGAGAGGAAGGATTAGAAAATATTGTGACAAGTGTCTTAATCCTATCACATGATACAATTAACTCATAACAACCTAGGATAAGATAAGATCTAGAAATGACAACTAAGACTTCTAGAAGGAATCTTAAAATCTTGAGTAAACTTAACATGTGAATATGTCCCCTAAGTTATGAGTAAGTGAATTAACTAGGTACAAGAAATTTATTCAAACCAACACCCCCATTATGTGCAACTTAGGGAGAATATTATTATGCATATTATGAAAATATGACAATGAAGATGGGTCCCGAATATGAGGCCATGTTAGGTACCCATTTACAATGCAAATGTAATCTCTCACAAATGGAGAAAAGGAGAAAACCAAGTGGGACAAAAATTCTCTCCAAAAGAGAGAAAAAAAATAAACAAGTTGATGTACGAAGGAATCAATAATAGCCCCCAAGGACTATATCCATCATGTATATACAATGAATAATCCCCCCATAAGAGGGAAAAAGAAAGATAAGATATCCCCCCCATAATGAAGAAGCTCCAATGCTGAAGAAGAATGCCTGAAAACAAAAGATGATCCAATGCCTACAAGCAACACATCTTCCCTTAGGAAGAAATAAATCCATAGGATGATGAAGAAGCCACTCCATGTCCAAATAAAAGGAGCAAGGATGAAGTCTCAAAATATATGCCTCTAAAAACTGATTATGATTCTCCAAGCTTGAATAAGACACAACATAATCATGGCCAAACTCAACCAAGAAATATGACATGTCAAGTGAATGAGGAGAATCATGAATGCTAATCTTTAAGCACAAATATGGGATAAAAATTGTGCTAAAACTATCCTCAAAGAGGAGAGAAACCCCCTCAAGTGTGCTCTACAAATCTGTAGTACGAGACTCCACAAAAAATTTATAAATTTACCTGTCAAATATTCATCCCAAAAAGAAAGATATGAAAAACTATTATCATATGTTGAATAGAAGCACCGCTAGCTAAACAAGTAGGAGGTGGAGGAGTTGGAATCTCAGCACTGGTCTCTAGAATACCAAGGTTAGATGACCAAAATTCTCCTCACAAACATGATTCACACTCAATGAAGGAGTGTGATATGTAGTCAAAGGAACATTATCTTCTTTTCAAGAAAAATGAGAAAAGGAATACAAACAAGATGAGTGAACAACCATCCCGATAACAATAATATCCTTAGTCTCCAAGTCCATTATGTACACTTTGTCAGGAGTGAACTCAACTGTTTTACCTTGTCCACCATGGGTAATTTTATAAACAAAAAGGATATTAGAAGAAAACGAAGGAACTCAAAGTACATCATTAAAAGTGACCTCTCTCATGTCAATAGAACCCTTCCCACTTACCTTCATATATGTATTGTTACCCATCAAAATCTAAGGTGAATTACAAGGCTCAAAAGAATAGAAAATTCCCATAGATGATGCCATATGATGAGATGACCTTGAATCAAGAAGCCATCTATTAGATTTGAGACTTGTAGAAGCCAAGAGTGCTTGTCCTTTCAATTTGTGTAGCCCAGTTGTAGATCTTGCATTCCTTGACTAAGATGATGGTGAAGCTGTCGATTGAGATGTTGAAGAAGAAGACACTAATGAGGGTAGTTGGATGTTGTTCTTTTGAAGAGGTGTGTGAGTTCATTAATCTTCTTATTATAACATCTATGCTCATCATGTCCTAGCCTTTTACAATATGCACATTTAAACTTCTTCTTTTTAGATGAATCATCTTTGGAAGAGGAAGTGGACTTAGGAGTGCTATGTGAAGGTGAATCTTTACCTTGCTCATTGGATTTTGGTTCCTTATTCTGCTTCTTACCCTTTCCACTTGAAGCCTTTGAATCCTTTGCAAGAAGAGCATGATATTTAGAAGACTTCAATGTTCCTATGTGTGCCAAATTTTCTTGTTCCTTTGTGAGCTGAGCTGCAAATTCATCAAGAGAAGGAATTTTATATGCATTTACAAGGGCATCCATTGTAGCATAAAATGTAGAAACAAAAATTGAATAATTAGGACCAAGCTTAAGAAGAATAGAAAGAATCAATTATTCATCATCTTTTGTGACCACACAATTAGATAATTGTAGTCTAAGAGAATTGAGCTTAGAGAAGAAGTCTTGAATATTGTCAAAATTTGAAGGATTAAGACTCATACGTTCATTCTCCAACTTAAATTTCCTTATTTTATTTTGCTTACCAAAGAGACCTCTAAGATAGTCCAAATTTGATTAGGATGTGTGTAAGATGCAAAATGATATCTAAGATCTAGAGAAATGGACAAAAGAAGAGTACCAAGTGCTTCATCTCTTCTATCAAGCCATTTTCTTCTTTCTATAGCTCCTATGCATTCTAGATCTTGACCAAATGTGATTCTATGCAATGCCAATTTTAACAATAACATCCCTATTTGTGATTTCCATTCATTATAGTTATATGGATTTAGGGGTACCACTTTTGGAAAATACATGACAAAATCATAAATTACAATAGAGGAACAACAAATTTCCCTTCATAATATAGGAAATTAACCTCTTTTTCCCAAAAAAATTGATATGTTTCTTACAAATTTACAACAATGTATCCAAAAGTACCAAATCAGCTTCAAATTGAAATTCTGAAATTCTGGAAACAAATTTGCAAAGAGTACATGGATAGAATTGTAGTGCTCTTGAATATTCTTGATACCACAAGAATTGGAAAAAATGAAGTTCAGAGAAAAAACATATGAGCTCATAAGCTGAAAAGAAAGATCTAACTTAAACGTTGAAAAATGGCATAAAACAACAAAATTTTTGCAAAAAACCTACACCATTGAAAAATTCAGAGAATATGTTGACTGACAATATTTCATTTCAAAAAATTGGTCTCCTAGATCAAAAATTATGGCAAAATGAAGAATGGCCTATTTTAGGGCCTAGGGGGTCAAATTTGGCACTTTAAAGGTTGTCTCGACACAAAAGATTAGCTCTCGGGTGCTTAAATTCGGTCACCCATGTGACCTAGTCGGTAGACTATGCAAAAAATTAATGCACTACCTGACAGGCGGTGGTGGGGTGGAGAGTGGGTGGTGGGTAGAGTCATGTTGCTCTTGCTCTGCTAGGCTCTAGCCCTAGGCTAAGCTGCAGTGACCACAAACTATACACCCTTGACCACTGTGTAAGGAGATGGGTTTAAACGAAAGCAATCAACATTGTAAATTTTTATTTTCAAAACTTATTATTTTTATTAATACAAAACTTTTGGTATTTAAAATTTGTACCTACGACTAAAAACACATTAACCTAATGTGATTGGTGAAGTGCGAAGTATGCAGATGCCAACAAAATCTATAGAGAATATGCCAGATGATGTAGAATATTCCACCAAAAAAAAAATTTCCCGAAAAATTTATAATCTGTACAAATTATTTTTTAAATGTTTTTTTTGTGAAATTAAAAAATTGCATACTACTTGCTCAGGGGGTCGTACGACCTACCTGGACATTTTTTTTTCCTCAAAAACACCTAAGGCCAAATATAGATGAATTTTATTTCAAAATTCATCTCTTATGCCTTATGATCGCAATGGCAAGGTCAATTTGGGCTCAAAGTGCCCCAAAATTTTAACTACCTTCATATCTTGCAATTGAAACACTCAAAATGAAACCTTCATAAAGCAGGAAAAACATAACCAAATTTGAAAAAATGAAAGGAAAACCTTACTTTATTTAACACTTTGGATTCAATCGTGAGGTCCTTGAAACCCCAACATGTACCCAACAAAATATTCAAGCCAACATAAAACCCTTAGATCTAGGAAGGAATGTGCAACACTAGAGCTTTGATACCATGTAAGAGCTATAAAATTGCTTTGATACAATGTAAGAGCTATAAAATTGCTCTCATACCATGTATATGAGAATCCTTGCTTATAAAGACAATATGAGAGGAAGGATTAGACAAGATTGTGACAAATTTCTTAATCCTATTTGTAGACACTTAAAAATGTCTTGAAATGATATCTCACACTCAAATTGGATATACTAACATCATTTCGTCCCAAAACCCATCCTCTTTTCGCTTAATTAATTAAATTAGAAAAGCTATTTAATTAATTATGTCATTTTCATCTCTTAATTTGATTAATCTAATTAGGTTAATTCCTACCCCTTTCATGCTAACCTTTCGTCCTGTTAAATTAGATAAATCAAAATATCTAATGTTAACACCTTAAATCCTCTCATTTAAATTAAGTAATCTTAATTATTTAATTAAATTTCATTTTGACCACTTTTCATTAAATAAGTTAATTATTTAATGGATATCCTAAATTCCCCTAATTTGCATAATTAAAACTTTGTTTTAATTATCAAATTATTAATTTATCCTAATTCTCCCACTTGTAAGGGAATATTCTGAGAATATTCCTCCTTTGCACATTCCTCCAAAAAGGAATATTCTCATGGAATATTCCTTCCCCTTTGCACATTAAAATTTGGTTTTAATTAACTAAATGCTAATTTTCTTCCAAAAAGGGAATATTCCCATGGAATATTCCTTCCCTCTCCACTCATTTGAAAAGAGGAATATTCTTCCTTGTAACAAACTTTCAACAAGGCCTCTTGTGCAAGTTTTGAAAGTGTGTTTCTTTGGATGAATGTAAACCCTTGATTAAATATCATCTTGCAGTCTCAACCCTTGATGGAAATCCATGATCCATGCCTCCATATTGCATACATTTAGAATAGCTTTGCATACATTTACATCAATCATCATAGCATATATCATGTTGAATTAGCTTTCATCATGTTTTACAACACATCTCTCATTGGTTTCATCAATTTTCTTCAATAAAATTGATTGAAACAAGCTCATTATCCAAGGGATTGGGAAAGGGTCGCCATTCCACATGAATGCGACACCACTCCCCCAATAGGAAAAGTTTCAATATCTTAGAGTAGATGTTTATAAAGCTTTCATGTTTTAGAATGTTAGTTTTAATGTCTTCTTCATCTTTGTTTACATTGAATGATCTTATTGGGATTGATGCTTAGTGGCTTAAGTATGCTTTGAATTTGTATGGATCAAGCATAGTTAACCCATACTATTCCATTGGTCACATTTTGGCACTAGAAGGAGGGCTAGAACTAATCAATTTGACAAATTTCTCTTTAGATTTTCGTTTTCCTTGTGTTTGTAGATTCAATGACGCTATTGAAGATCCATTGACGCATCTAGGATGCATCGCTATACAATGACACACTTCGGTTCAAATTCAAAGACTTATATTAATTTAGTGATGCATAAATAAATTTCATCACCGCACATTTAAATAGCGACACTAAACTCATTTTCTATTGCAACATGAATTTTATTCTAGTGATGATTTTGATATGGCAATGCTATTGATGTCACTGTTTACTATAGAGCGACACATTTTATTTTTTGATATAGTGACACACTTGTAATATAGTGACGCATCTGATGGAAATTCAATGACTTAATTGATTTCAACATTGCTTTTGACTAGTAAACAAAACTAATCCTAAATTTTGACATGTGTTTTTATTTTTTTGGTTTCATCTGATTTCTAACATGTCACTGACTTCTCATTTTTGTTTTTGAGGCTAACTGGTTTTGCAGGTTTGGGAAATAAAATTTGAAGTGAAGGAGCATATTGTCATTTGATCATAACTGTAACAAGTGTTTCTACACTTATGGGGCAATTATAACCCATTTTATGATGCTTTATTTCATGTTTTAGGACCAACTAGAATTACTTTTGGGTTTAAAATGAACATTTAAATTGGTTAAAATTGAACCCTCATATCCTCATTTTGCGATGTTGGCTTAAAATTGAACAACCTAAAACATTTCATTTGGTGCTTAAAATGAATTCATTATTCTTGTCAAGGTTAAAATGAACATGTGTTTGATTTACTTATGTATGCTTGTTGTGCGCATACTCTCCCCTTTCGCTTCGTGCGATCTTGGGTGAAGAAAAACACACAACTATACTTTTCTTCTTGGAATCACCTATTCTCTCTTCTTGTGCATTTTGGAAATCTTGGGTGATGAAAATAATTTTAATCTTCAAAAATTTGTTACCTTTAGAGTGCCTGCCTCCCAACTTGTGAGAGGGAACAACCCAAGTGGTAGTTTCATTTTGGTCTGCTATATAAATAATTGGTTGTGACTAAATTCAGTAACCAGTTGGTGTTGTTTTCCTATATTGACGAATGTCTCCCTTAGTATCCATGTGATATGCTAAAACCCTTAGATATTTCTAAGGGTTGGGAGGCATCTTAATTGAGTGAATCACAAGATGTATAGCACTAGTTTATCTCGAATATGGTCATTAAAATCCTTGTTTGTAGTGGCTAACCATGTCCAATTCCAAAACGTATTTTAAGGTAGTGCATTATAATAGCACTATTCCAAGAAGTTACTTCCCATGTTCGATTTTTGGTTGAGGCAATAAAGCAAATAGGGAACAAACTCTTTTGCTTAGTGTGTCAAGATCGTACATTTCCTTGGCATAGCCTATTTTTCCATTCCATCTTCATGGATTAATCATCTCTTAGGGGATGATGGTAAGCTACTAAGAAATACGTACCCGATCAAACTAGGATTGTAAATGCTTGTGATTTAGTTAAACACTTGCTTGGTTCCAAAATATTGCAAACAAACATCAACGATCTTTCTCAAAATTTCAAACCCTTTGGTCTAAGCATGGATACCCTTTGAAAATCCTTGATATTGATGCTTGTCCTAAGGATTTTTATCCTTAAAGACTTCTAAATATCTTGAATTACATCTCAATCCATACTTCCCAAAGTTAATATAGGTCACTATGCCCCTAACTTCATGATTTTCACATAATGGACTTTGTGAGATTTATGATGTTTTTGACATAGACATTTAGTTTGAAACTTAAGCAAGACAAGTGTTTG
Source organism: Sequoia sempervirens (assembly GCA_007258455.2). Classification (NCBI taxonomy): domain Eukaryota; kingdom Viridiplantae; phylum Streptophyta; class Pinopsida; order Cupressales; family Cupressaceae; genus Sequoia; species Sequoia sempervirens. Next base: position 9,395 of record VDFB02193677.1, read on the forward strand.
TGGTAAAAATAAACTCATTTAAGCAAGATAAGTTGAAAAATTGAATCCCACATGACCATTTAGCGTCTGATCACTCTGGTTGAACAACCAAACCTTACAGCCGCTATCATACAACCAAAATTTGAACTGATTGAAGGCGAACAAACATATATGATTAGTAGTTTGAGGAGATTCACTTTTGAAACAAAGGAAACACCAAGCCAGTGGAGAAACACAACAAACATCTTAGAAAAATAAGAGGAAAACGTTGATATTGCAGCCAAAAGGCCCATATTACCACCTCTTGCGTGGAAATAAATATCCTCTTTTTCATGATCTTTTGCTTCTCTAAATGATCTCTCACAAAATAAAAATCCCCAAGAGAAGGTCTACATTCCACTATTTCAAACTTAGACATCATAGTGCAAAGTATATCTAGAAGTATATCTTAAGTAATCACCACAACTGAGATAGGTCAATAAGGAGATATTTTCTATGCACTTTCATAGACAAACCAAATCTACACATTTCACAAGCACTTCTCATGTAAACCATTGGGTTCTTAGGGTTTGATCAATTTAGAGGTATAGCATGTTTCTCACTACCTTGGTCTTGTAAAACAAAAGGTTCATTCTAGGTCATCATTGGGTCAAAACATTTCATCCCCCCTCTATCATATTTCAAACTTCACTTCACCAAACTTTGCAAACTTTTGAACACACCAACACCTTTTGAATTAGACATCAATCAACCCAAACCCTAACTTAGCTACTTTGTATGTAAAATGAATCCTTTTCTTTGCATTTAGTTAAGTTAGTTATCATTTTTGGACTAGTTTATCTTGAAGGTCACAAGTCTACCCTAAAGATTCACAAGTTCATTAACATCCTTTATCCAAACATCAAACATCAAACCTATAGTCAAAAGTTTTGTCCTAAAACATTTGCAAAGATCACTCCCCATATCATTCACCTTTTCATCTCCCACTCACATCATTTCTCCAAAATGACTTAGAACATCCCTCTTACCTAAATTTGAGTCAACTTGAGAGTTTAAACATTACAAATATCAACACAACTCTCCCATAGGTGACCCACAATTTATGGTAACAACAATATCACAACACAAGAGAATAATGGATAAAATCAAAGTCTCATCCACCATCAGTGATACTAAGCCTCAAGAATTTGATCCATGAGGTCATTCTTCCCCTTTACAACAAATCCAAAATCAAGGACCTTTTGAGGTAATAAACGTTACAAAAAATCCATTTGAGCTTATCAAAGAAGAAACCCTTGATTATAAGAAAGAACATCGAGCCATAGAGAAGATAACTTCAATCCACCCATCATTTTCAGCACAAGGCTTGACACAAGGCTTGACTTCATCCATGCTCCCATCAACTCCATCACTAGGGATAACTCAAACACAAACTCCTAGTCTTGCAACAATTCTTGCTAAGGACTTTGGTCATACCCTTCCTTTGGCAAGCAACACACTTTTGGGTAACCTCAACACCAATCCACCATAAAACACCACTTGGACACCTACCTTTGGTGATCCTACCATTCCAGAACACCCCCTACATAAACATAAACCATTTACACTTCATGAATCCATGACCACCTCAACATATCGCGGGTACCCCTCTTCATCCATACCCACAAATACTACAAGTGTGCCCAATGTCACACAAGGTAGTATAGGCCAAGTGACTCAAATGGATCAATAAGGGCATGCCAATTTCCTTACACAAAATTAACCCTTAACGCAAATAGGGACATATTTGTCCAACCACCCCATTGGTTCATTTGTACCATTGGTTTCACAAAACACATCTATCCTAGCCATCATCAACCCAAATCAAAACAACACATTGGTTACGAATCCCATCAACTAAGGTAATACCTTGGTCACACCTCAAATACAAAAAGGGAACCCCCTACCTATCGCTTATGGGAACCTTTTCAATCAATTACAAGGTCTAAATGTGTTGTTGCCAATGCAATAACAAATGCAACCATCATCATCTTTCCCCTTGGTCCCCCACGTCATGCAAAATCAAACAAGACCGCAATTGTACATTCCTCCATCTCAATCCACTATCCTGCAAGGAATTTTAAACCAAGGAACTCCTAACCTCTCATAAACAACCCAAAACCCCCTCAAAATATCAACATCCATAACCCATCATAGATGTCCCAACAACCAACCAATCCTACATTGCAAGCACATGCCTCAACTTTACAACAAGCACAACATGCTTATCAACAAGTTGTCCAACAACAACAACAAGCCTTAGCAACACAACAACAACAAACAACCCTGGAAGCACAATAACAACAAGAAGAAGCAACCCTAGTAGCACAACAACAACAACAGTAGGAAGAAGCCCTAGCAACACAACAACAACAACAACAAGAGAAAGCAACCCTAGCAACATAACAACAACAACAACAACAAGCAGTGATAGTAGTACAACAACCCCAACAACAAGCCCTAGTGGCATAGAAACAACAACAAGCCCAACAAGCAGCCTTAGTGGCCCAACAACAACAACAAACCTTGTTAGCCCAACAATATGCCCAACAATAGCAACAACAACAACAACAACAAGGTTTATACTATAACCCTCAATAGAACATCACTAATACAAACACGTTAGGAACATATATGCCTCCACCACCATCACCTTCACAATATCCTACACCACCATACACGCCATATATCACCCCATCATATCAAATTCCCATGTACAATTCATCCGCCTTTCCACAATATGTTCCTCCACCAAATTCGCAAAATGATGTAGCATCGCAACTTAAGGCGTTAGCACAAGAAATGCAGGATATCCATATGGGGAAAATAAAGAAGCCCCATACACAAAAAGCCTACGTTGATATCCCTTTGATCAAAACATTGCAATGGTACCTTTCCCTCCTGGTTTTGAGATCCCCAAATTTGATAAATACATAGGGAGAGGAAATCCTGTGAACCATGCCAAAGAGTTCAACATCATATGCATGGAGGTGGCCTACAATGATTCATATTTGATGTGCCTCATTCCACGGAGCTTAATAGGCCCAACCATTGATTGGTTTTCTCAATTGCCTCCAGGTATCAAAACCTTCCAAGAAATCACCGATAAATTCATAGATCACTTTTCCTTTAACCTTGATGTGGAAATAAGCTTAGAAGAGTTGTATAATCTCAAACAAAACAAGGGATAATATTTCACCAATTTCTTACAACGATGGAGGGAAAAAGCTAGCAAGAGCAAGTGGCCCATTCCCGATGAACAACAAGTGGGAATTATTATAGCAAATGTTGACCTAGATCTATCCTTCGACTTGAAGATGTAGTGCATTACCTCTTATGATGAGCTTTTCCCTAGAGCCCTTAACATCGAGCGTGCTCTAATCTCATAGGGAAATACCCAAGCCTACAAAGACAACTACCCATCAACCAGTTCAAATGACAAGCCTCATGTTTGGGCTAAGAACAAAAACACAACAAATGATGGCATGTTAGATGCTAAGGTGGTCCTAAGTGCTCCTAGGATAAACAACAATCAAATGACTAACGCTCAACCAACCATACAACAAACTGCATCACCACAAAACAATCAGATTAACAAAAACAAAATCCAACAAAGACAAACCACCAAAAAGAAAAAATATGTGAAATGAAAATACACACAGTTGTCAAAACCTATCAAAACCATCATGAAGAAATTGGTAGAGTCAAACTTGATAACGCTTTCCAATTTTGAAAGCTACTAGGAACCACAAGATAAACTACCATGGTACAATGAAAAATATCTTTGTGACTTTCACAAAATTAAGGGACACAAAACATCAAATTGTATGAGGCTCAAAAATATTATCCAAGATGTTATTGAGAATGGAGACATATCTATTGAAGTACTAGCCAAAAACTAGGATATTAAGATATACAAAAACCCCATGTTGGATCACAACAAAGGGAATGACAATGGAAAAGGGAAGACCTATAATAACATGCAACGTGTCTATTCTAATGTAGTTGCTTCCTGTGACAATACCATCACCATTATCGCCATCAAAGGACCTAGTGCAGAGTGTGGAGCCACCAAGTTACATGGAAAAGTCACCATCCAAGGAGTTCTATCTCAACCTATGGCACAACCCAATTTTCCTACATTAAACCCTAAAAACTATAGTCTCCTTGATCAGCTTAAGAAGACCCCCGCACAAATATCTATATTGGAACTATTGAGGATATCCCCTGCACATAGGGAAATCTTAGAGAAGGATTCATCCACATCATCCATCCCTAAAGATATGGATACATAATAGTTTCAAGCTATGGTACATAGGACATATCACTATTCCTTATCTTCTCACCTTCTCAGAACAAGACCTACCATCACAACCATATCATAGTCATGCTTTACACCTTGAGGTCATTATTCATAAGAACAAGCTTAAAAGAGTCTTAGTAGGTGGAGTTGTTGTTCTAAACATTTGTACCCTTCAGTTGATAAAAAAATTGGGCTATTTAGAAGATGCTATTAAGAAAGAAAAGAGTACAACCATCAGAGCATATGATGATCAAGAGCGAGTATCACAAGGTATCATCACGCTACCCATCCAAGTGGGACCTATCATTGTTGAAACTACATGCCAAGTGTTGAACCTTGATCTCCCCTATGAAATCTTGCTTGGCTGACCATGGATTCATGCCCTAAAAGTTGTAGCTTCAACCTATCACCAATGTATCAAGTTTCCTTTTGAGGACAAAGAAGTTACCATCCATGGAGATCTTGAGCCTTTTTGACTACTGCAAGAACCTTGAAGCCAATTTCTACAAAATACCCCAAATCCCTAAAAATGATGAAGGGCCTACACCATCCTCCTCGTTTATTGACCCATCATCCCTCACATCTACCTCAAAAACAAAAAAAACCATTGTACAAAACATTCCTGATATCAAAGCAGTGATCTAGGATGATGGTTGTGGGAGTTGTAAAATAGAGAAAGAAACTTTTGTTTTAGGAGAGCTACCTCTTTCTCCAAAATCTCATGGGAAACCCACACCTATCAACAAAGTGGCTGAAACAATAAAGATGGCCACTACTACCTTCACCAAGTGGGGGGATTTAAACAAAGAAGATGTCAATGAGGAGGATGTCTCTAAATTGCTCTATCAAGATGACCGATTCATCCCATTATTCCCATGGAAGATGACAACAAAGGTTTGAAGGTAATGAAGGGATGGTGGTACAACAAGAATGAGAAATTAGGACAAAATGACAATGGTTTTCTAGAACCCATCGTACCTGAGAAACATCCAAAGAATCTTGACTTAGGATGTACTACTACTAAGGTTACCCTTCTTGGAAAATGTACTTCCACTAAATGGGATGAGGCTTCCTCTTGGTTACCAACATCTTGTAATACTACCCTAGATGACTTCCCCCTTCATGTTGCTGACCTATTTGAGAATAATTCTCTATTCATGATATCCACAACATCTTTCACCCCAAACAACCAAAACACTAAAATAAGCCTAGATTACCCCCAACTCATTGACTGGGACCAACGAGGACCACCGATTCTAGATTTATTCAGAAACGATGAAGCAATCTCATAATTCATGGGACTCCATGACAACTTACCATGGGAAGATCACAAATCTAGTTTTGATATAGAGCTAGACACAGGGGCATACTATGGGGAGATGATTGAATCCTTTAGTCGCAAAATTGACGATATAAAAATAACATGTAGATCTTTAAGTGAAAACCACACTATGGCACTTTCTAATCCTAAAATAGTAAAAATAAAGGATGCATCTGAGGGTAAAAACCTCTTTGAGGCACCCAAGGATGAGGGATTCAATCTCCCCCTAAGTGCAATGCATTCAAAAAAGTCAACAGTGTTAGCAGAGAAGGCTAACCCAGTGAATGTCAAAACAAAAGAAGCACCCAAGATCACTTTCTTTGTCAAATCCTTGTTGGATGAAGAAAAAAAAACCTCACAACGTTCTCGAAAGAGCAAAGATCCAACTTTGCATGGTCATATACAAATATGTCGGGGCTTGATCTAGAAGTTGTTGTGCATCATTTAGTAGTCTATCCTAAAGCCAAACCAATGAAGAAAAAACTAAGAAAGATGTACCCTCAAATAGCACTCTTGGTGAAACTTGAGTTACAAAAGCTTCTTGACGTTATATTCATTTGACCAATAGATTATCTTGAGTGGGTTTCAAACCTGGTACCAGTCTCCAAACCCATCGGGGGCATCAAAATATGCATAGATTTCATAGATTCAAACAAAATATGTCTGAAGGATGATTTCCCTCTTCCTAACATTGACATCATCGTAGATTTAATAGCTGGGCATGAAATGCTATCACTCATGGATGGTTTTTTAGGCTATAATCAAATCATGATCGCCAAGGAGGATCAACACAAAACTGCATTCACTTGTCCATGGGGAACATATTGTTGGAACATGATGCCATTTGGGTTGAATAACGTAGGAGCAACCTATCAAAGATAAATGAACCTCATCTTTCATGAAATGATTCATAAAATAGTCAGAGACTATGTGGATGATATTTTGGCCAAGTCAAAGAAAAGGAGTGAGCACATAGAAGTATTGGGACCCATCTTCGACAGGCTCGAAGAGTATAAGGTACGACTAAACCCGAAAAAGTGTGTCTTTGGGGTTACGTCAAGGAAAATTCTTGGCTACATTGTATCAAAAAGAGGGATAGAGATTGATCCAAAAAAAGTAAAATCCATTCTAGACATGGAACCACTGCAAAAATTGAAGCAGTTGAGAGGGCTACAAGGAAGGTTGTAATCCATTAGAAGGTTCATAGAGCAATTATCAAATAAAATTTACCCTTTATCACATCTTCTCCATAAAGGAATAACTTACAAGTGAGATGAGAAGTGTGATAAAGCCTTCTAGTAGATCAAGTACTACCTATTGATACCTCTAGTACTCATGCCACTGATATTGAACAAACCATTGATCCTATGTATCTTAGGAACATCATCAACACTGGGTGCTCTTCTAGCACAACATGATGAAAACAGAAAAGAAAGAGCCATATATTACATCAACAAGACCTTGGTAGGCTATGAAATGAATTACTCATCCATTGAGAAAGAATGCTTAGCGGTGGTTTTTTCTTCACAAAATTTTAGACATTACATGTTGTCACATCAAATCAAGCTTATTGCAAAGATCGACCCATTAAGATACCTGTTATCCAAAGGGACTCTAATTGGGTGAATGACCAAATGGGTGATGATATTGACAAAATTTGACATAGAGTATATGGATCACAAGGAAATCAAAGGACAAGTGCTCACAGACCAACTAGTAGAAACACCCATCTATGCAAAGAACCCTTTGATATTTGAATTTCCTGATGAATCAATGTTTCTTGTCAATACAACAAGTCAATGGAAAATGTATTTTTATGGATCATTTACTTAGAGCATGGATCAGGGGCAGGTATTCTTTTTATCACCCCTCAAGGTGAGTGCATTCCAAAGTCATACCGGCTATCATTTCCATGTATTAACAATACTACAGAGTATGAAGCCCTAATAATCAGTCTAAGGATAGTAGTGTAGTGGTAGATACAAGAGTTGAAAGTACATGGAGACTCACAATTGGTTATCAACCAAGTCAACGACGACTACCAGACCAAGGATGATAAGATTACTCCTTACAAGAAGATGGTAGAAAGTCTCAAGGAATTTTTCATTGATATAACTTTTGAGAAGATTCTTTGCATGAACAATCAGACAACAAATGCTATGGAAACAATTGGATCATTGTTAGATATGCTGTAAACATCCTTCAATGTGAATTCTTGGCACAACAACTTCTCATGCCAACTTTCAAAATCCTAGAATCTGAATTCGTGTGTGTAATCGTTGGTCCCAGGTCCCTGTGGTATCATGATATATTCACCTACCTTAGCAGAGGAACCCTCCCATCTAATATCACCTCCAACCTTAAAAAGACCTTTGTCAAAAAGGCATCCTGATTTATGATCCTAGGTGATACCCTTTATTGTAGAAGCATCAAAGGGACATTACTATGATGTCTCAACCAAGAGGAAGCCTTGACCGCCTTAATAAAAGTACATAATGACATATGTGGTTCCCATTCTAGTGGTATGACTTTAGCTAAGAAACTGTTGAGGATGGGGTGTTACTAGCCAACCATATAAAGTGAAGCCCATCAGTACGTGCAGAAGTGTTTCTAGTGTCAACAACATGGAGATCTTATTCACGCTTCAGCTTAGGAATTACTACCAATGGTCACACCTTGGAATTTCTTGTAGTTGGGGCTTGCCTCATAGGAAAGATTACTCCCACCTCATCTAATGGCTAGAAGTTCATCATAAAAAAAACTGAGAACTTTACCAAGTGGGTCAAATCCATTCCTATGACCTACATAATAGGGAAGAAAATTGCCAAATTTATCCTGAATTACCTTTTTTGTCATTATGGTGTTCCACAAGCCCTTATTTCTGATAACAGAACACCCTTCAAGAATCAGGATGTGAAAGAGCTATGTCAAAGATTCAACATCCAACATCGGTTCTCTACCCCTCATTACCCCCAGGGCAATAGTCAAGCTAAGGCTACAAACAAGACCATTCTAAAAATCCTAAAGAAAATGGTCAATGAAGTTGGCTATGACTGAAATCTATAGTTAAATCCCACCCTATGGGCCTATCGAACCAGTATCTACATGCCTATAGGTGCAACCCATTTCTCCTTGATCTATAGATCAGAAGCCATCTTTCCTATTGAGGTCAAGCTTCCATCACTACGAGTGTCACTACAAAATATGATCACTAATGAAGAGTACAAAGTATCTTAGCTAAATGAGCTAGAATTATTGGATGAGTGTTGTCTTGACACCTTTAATCATTTGCAAGTATATCAAAACTGACTAAAATGGAGCTATAACAAGAAGATCAAGAGTTGATCTTTCTAGGTAGGGGATCTTGTTCTCAAGAAGAATTGGAAAAATATTCTAGATCAAGATAGTAAAGGAAAATTTGAGCCTAACTGGTTAGGTCCATTTGTCGTCACAACTAGCTATGGATCAGGAGCATACCAATTATCAACACCTAAAGGTGAACCCTTGTAGGAACCGACCAACAATTTGCATCTTAAAAAGTTTTATGCCTAGGCTTGAAGGGTGTAAATCTCAAAAAAGTAAAAAAATCAATCAAAAATCCAAAAAAATAAGAAAAAGGATTAAAAATAGAAAAAAAAAATCGTCCTCTAGTGAAAACCACTTCAGTGGCACTTTGTGAAAGTACCTTGGTGAAAACTTGGCAAACAGGTACCTTATGTAAATAAAGCACCTCCATCTATTCTTTGGCTCTTTATCCTATCATTCTTTGCATTGCATCCATTCACTGCATCATTCATCCTATTTATTCCATCACCCATCCACGTCTATATCATAGCTTGATATTGTGAAGTATCGTATCCCCTCTTAGTACTACTTGGGATATTTCATCCAGGTTAGCTTGTCCTACCTATATCGACATAGTATATTACATAACACTAGGGGAAATTTCTTATGGATCAGATCGAGTTCTTATATATCTTAAGGTTATTTGAAATCTCATTGAAAATTCCAAAACATTTGTAAAATAGTCATGAAAATCTAAAAACACTTGCAAAATCCAAAAAATCCAAAAACATTCAAAATCCTGTACAACTAAAATCCAAAAACATTCAAAAATTGTAAAGTTAAAAATCCAAAATATCCAAAACACATCAAAATCCCTAAAAGGGTAAAAACATCGAAAATATAAAAATAATACCATGTCAAACTACGAGTCTTTGAGCTTGAAAATAGGTAAGGCCATCATTGATGTGCCCTTGAGACACCCTAGGTCAATCCTTTAAGAGTTTGTCACAATAAACTAGAAATCCATCAACTGTTTATCTCATTAGCAATAAGTGAAGTTAGTCGAACTATGTGGTCTCTACATGTATAACGTAGGAAAGGCTGATAGTCTTTTAGGTTAGGTTCTTGGTTGAAATTGAAAACCCCAAAACATTAGAAAACCTAGAAAACTCTAAACAACATCAGATAATCAAAAATCAAAAAAATCACATAAGCACTCAGAAAATGACCAAAAACAACCTCAAATTTTTTTTTAAAATATAAAAAACATGGAAATATTCCAAAAAATCCATAACCATCCATCCCATTTCGCTTTTACTCACAATAAAATTCACCCATAATAAATCAATCATCACCTTCAACCTTTGGTGAAACAAGTAGAAAGCAAGTATCCCAAGTCGAAAAATGAGAACCTAAGTGTCAAAATATAATGTCTAAATCATAGGTAAACAAGTCAGTAGAGTTTGTATCAATGGCTTATCACACCTAATCCTAATCAAAACATCTGGTAAAAATTTCCTAGGATGCATCCTTCCTATGATGGACATCAACATCAGAAATAACCTTAGCTACATTAAACTGGCAAGAGATATAGATACCACTGACTGTTTGTCTTGGATCTTTTCTTATGATTTATCTTATCAACCCATTCTGAGGACCTCTCGATGATGTCTAAACGATTTAGAGAGAAAGGAATGGGGCATCAATCATTATCTTTTGTTTGTTGTGCTTGTGGGTATTCTTGTAAAATAATCTTGGTGCATACTTGCTTAGTTGTGTGTAGGGAGGTTGTTTGGAGTAGATTGTTGACTATTGCATATGCTATGGTCCAATATATTCTAAGCTACTAAACTACATTCCGATGAGGTTTTTGTATGCCAAGGTGTGAACAAGAACTATCCTATCTATTTATAGAGTCAAAGTCTACTACACTAGATTCAAAGCCATCTTTGTTATTAATACCATGATGCATCGTGTCTATGTGTTATATAAAAAATAAGGAATGACAGAAAATCCCAATCCCAAAATATGAGAAAATCATCCATCTCGTCACCATATCTAATAAAGTCTCAGTGAATCATGGACTTGTTGGACTTTTGAATTAATCTTCAAAATTGAGGGTCAAATCATTCATCTTATTCTTCTATCTTCTTTCCACACTAACCTAGTATCATGACAATCAACAAAACATCATCATGCATCCATCCTTCATCCACAAAATCACTAGCATGCATACATCTCCCATTATCACAACATATCATAATAATGGGAAACATAATTCACTACATAATCATCATCATTTAAGTTGTTTTGAATAATATAGATTTTTTATTCTAAGCATCTTAATACATTGCTTTATCATTCATATCATAAAAATTTATAACATCCATACTATAAGCATCATCCATATGTGCATCCATATACATCCGCATATGTACATCATGACATCATAAATCACATGGAGAAAGTACACAAAAATAAATGCAACCAGCCATACATCTTGCATAAACATATCATATCATCTACATATCATGACATATCATAACATCCATTCCATAACATATCATAAAAAGATACTGAAAAAGAAGGTAACACATCCATTACATTGCATTCATCTCATAACATCTGGTGCAGGGGCACCATTAGTTAAAATTTGTCAATCAAAATTGTTAAGGGCTAGGCTTTAGGAGTTTTTATTTTTTGCATTAAAATAAGTTCTTGAGACCATTTTATAATGTAATTAGTCATTATTGAATCATATTTAGGTGTCTAGGTGGTTTGGCCTTCAAAAAGTGCAAAATATTGAACAATTGCTAATTGTGCAAAATTGCAAGTTTGAAAAAGTTGTAAAAAGGAAAAATTGGAAGACCAATGGTAACTCAAGTTCAAATGGCCATTTGGGGAATTTGAAGTAGCTAGTTTGAAGGGAAAAAGTATAAAAAGCATCGATGTAAATCTAATTTTGAAGATTGAAAGCAAAACCAAATAAAGAATACCCTGTTTTTTCAGATTTTTTGAGTTTTCTGTATTGTTCCTAAACTGTACGGCCCGTACAACACTTCATTGATTCAAATTTATTTGGAATAGTATAATATTTTGTTTCATCTTTCATTTGAACCATCTTTGAAGGTTTCCCATTGAATTTGGTGCATTTTGTAGTCAATTTCCTAAGACTGGCCTAACACATAAATTTAAGGTTTTGAAAGTCCTTTAAAATGGTATATTGACCCATTCCTCTCACTGTGGCCATTGTAACTTGAGGAATGGGTCTGCATCATCAATAAAAAGGTGTGAGAATGGCAAGTGAGTGCAGGGGAGGTCAAGAATTGTGTTGGGCATGAAGCCCTAGTGAGGAAACTTGTGTTTTCCTAGTGAAATTATGAGGTTTTGTGATGTCAAAGTAAGTTTTGTGATGGGGAAGCATTATTTCATGTTGTATTAAGCTTTTTTAGAATATTTTAGACCTATTTGTAGTGGTGAGATGTTTGGGTAAAGTTGGAAAGTGTATTTTTCAATAAGCCCTAGGTTTTGTGAATAAAAAGGAGGGTTTTGTGAATAGGCACATGGGTGGTTGAATTCCTAACAAATGATGGTGTTTTCTTTTATTTGAGCACTTTTGAATTGCTTCCCACTAGGTTTCAGGAGTTTTGGAAAAGTATAGAGACAAATCTCTTTGCAAAAGTGGCCTAATTTGAGGCCTAGAAGGCGTAAAAAGCTTGATCTGAGAAAGTTGTTACAAAATAACCATTGGTGATTTGTTGGTATGTTATCATGTGTCAAAATGGGTCCCTAAAATGGGTCAGGTATTGATCTGAAAGGATGTGATTGTGAAGATTTACCTGATTTAGTCAAAGTGCAATGCTATAAGGAAGAGACTGGTTTTGGTGAGATTGCGACTTGGTAATTGTTGTTGCTGGTTGGAATTGTGTTTTGTGTGATTTTAGGACCTCCCCTGATTACATCAACATCACATATCATAAACATTACATCATCACATTACATAAACATAAATAAAAGAAGTGCGCCCATCCATTACATCCATACATAATCATTCATAACATATATAACATCACATCATAACATAGGAATCCATACATTCATAAAGCATGAAATAAAGGACATCACATCATGGGTCTAAATCATCTTGTATATATATCAAAAAATGATTGTCATGATACAATATCTGAATTAGTGTATGTGTATATCAATAAAAAATACAATATTCATGAGGCTATAAAAAATGAGCCTATGAATGTATATATGTATAAATAATTAGGTAGGTAATAAAAAAAGTGTCTATGAAATGGCTAGCTTTGGTGGCTGCTTGAATCCCCTCTAATTGATGGCTAATCCTCGGCCCTGGGAGGTGCCTTGCTCCTCTGAGAAAAATCAGGTTGTTGCAGCTCTGTAGGAGCATCACGATGATAATGCATCCTATAATAGGCATCCTCAATGATTGCCTCTCTATACATACGTGTTGAGACTATCCATCCTTGAGATGCCACTATGGCCGCCTCAAGATCCTACCATAATCCTATCTCCTGGGAAAGCTATAGGTCTAGTTGTTGTCACAATTGAACCTCATGATCCCTTTGAGAAGTCATAGCTTGTAGTTGTTGCCACAACTAATCTCTCTCGGCTGTGAGGCTGGTATCTGGGCCTAAAGCTACTGATCTAGCTAGTGAGGTGGTGGTGCCCTCAGAACCTATCCATCCTATTGATGCATTGGCTCTTGGTGACCTTGATCCTACTTGGGTTGCTCTCCATCCCCAGGCACCTATTCCCTATCTTGCTATGGCTACTGACCTTAGCCTCAACCCTCATCTCTAACTCCATCCCGGTCGCCATCTCAGCCTCTACCTCAGCCTCAACCTCAGCCTCTACCTCTACCTCTCGGGTATCCCCCCATTGGGTTTCTTAGGTAGATAGGTGGTCTAAACCATGCACCATATCTTGGCATAGTTCCTGCATCTAGTATGCCCTAATCATAAGCCCATGATTGAGAAACTAGTCATTTGAAGTCATTAATCATCACTGTAGGGTCAATTTGTGCTCCCCACTGAACCTCTCTCTGAGATCTCGTGAACACTGCTATATAATCATCAGGAGGTACGTCATGTACCTCCTCGAACTATCTCACCATGAGGTCTAGGAGATACCGCTCTATCATGGTATTCTCTTGCCCCTGGAGATAGCGAGTCTGACGAGCAAAGTACAACTATTGTTGGTCATCATACCATGTAGGAACCTACAGCTATGACCTCCATTTGAATACAATCATTTCATCGATGACATGATTCCAATAAGGTATACTTGTCAACCCTGTGTATTGCAATGTCATTAGGACCCTATATTTGAAGACTATGGGCTTTCCCTCATGAATATCCACCAAAACAACTAGTGGCCTCAAAATGACAATGTGCTGATATGCCCAAATATGAAGTAGTGTAACACCTACTTCGATGCTCCTTCCCTCGCAATAAATGACCTAGTGCATATTGTGGTACAAAGAAGCAAGTAGAACTGGACCCCATGCATACATAACAGTCCTCTTGATCATCCCATCCCATGCCACCCCCCAGCCTAGATTGAAACCTCTACCCCATCTGTCCGGGGTGATCACTCTAGCAATAAGTGTCATAATCAACAATCTAAAAATGGGCACCCGCCTGTGATATAGATCCAAGTCTTTTTGCGAGCTCACCAAGATAATCTAATCTCTATGTAAAAGAGAGCAACACGCATCTCTCCCAACATCAGTGTCATAAATGACACGCTCTCCATGTATCGACAATTGCAAGATCTGACACATGTCCTCGAGTGTGATAGTCGCCTCGCTAGTAGGAAAATGAAATGAAGATGTCTCATTGTGGCACCTCTCGATGAGTGCAATCATCATTGCCAAATGAGTTACCTCAGGCAAGAAAATGATGAACCCTAAGCCTAGCATCCCCAATTGCTCCACCTCTAGGTCATCAAAATATCGCGTTGCTACCAAAATATTGGAATGATGCTCTCACAACATCAGTGGCGGTGGATCCTCCTACATGCATCGTGTACACAACAATAATGTGCCAAAAAGTATAAAAAGTGATAAAAATTTGAAGGACTGCATCCTAAAACATCAATTGCATCACTGAAATCAATAGCATCACTATTTTAAGGGTGTTTTGTTGTGTAAATTTTGGGGGTGCGTCGCCAATTTAGCGATGCACATCACGTTACTCAATAGCGAATCGACATTTGCATGCATCGCTATAGCTAAAAATTGGGGTGCATTGCCATTTTCTATGTGCGTCACCCACTGCTTTTGAGCATCACTCAACCTAAAAATCCTATGCATCTCTATATTGAAAGCAAAACATCCTTATCAAAAGCATCACCCGAACAAAAAATTATGGTGCACTAAACAAATGGTGTGTCACTCAAAATTCAATAGCAACACTTCCGACACCTTTTGCGCGTCGCTATATAGTGATGCTCCTAAAAACCTAATTTTGTCGCACTATTAAATGCGCTTAAATGTGAAAATCGAGGCAAGTTTTGAGTCACATACCTGGGGTCTTGCATCTGCTCGACACTGGTACTCTCGAACCCGCTCGGAAAGGTGAAGTGGAAGTGCATAGTGAGCCATCTCGCCAAGGTGTTAGAGCTCCAAGTGCATAAATTTGCTAAAGACTGAATGCACAAATGAATTGGAAGTGAAACCTTTTCACCTATTTAAGCCTACAAATTAGGTTTTTTGCCCTAATTTGAGCCAAAAGTTAGAGTTTTGACCTGTTTTACCTATTTCCACCTTGCACAACCTATTTTGAGCCATTTTTTGCATTTCTAAGGCCTTTTTCTTGCATCCGGGGCATGTTTTTGCACCTAACCCAATATTTTACCTTTGTCGAGAGATCAACCCGAAATTTAAAATTTCTACTCGATCTCTCGAGTGGGCAGGGAACCAACTTATTTATTCAACTAGGACAATAGTGGGGCATCCAAAAAAATCTTTTATTTTTTTATTGTTTTGATCTAAGCAACAACATTAATCTGAAAAGCGTTAGTCTTTGAATCAACATAATAGGTACCTCGCTTCAAAGAGGGGAAAAATATAGACACTTAAAAATGTCTTGAATGATATCGCACACTCAAATCAGATATACTGACATCATTTCATCCTAAAACCCATCCTCTTTTCACTTAATTAATTAAATTAACATAGCTATTTAATTAAGTATGTCATTTTCATCTCTTAATCTGATTAATCTAATTAGTTTAATTCTTACCCATTTCATGCTAACCTTTCATCCTGTTAAATTGGATAAGTCAAAATATCTAATTTTAACACCTTAAATCCTCTCATTTAAATTAAATAATCTTAATTATTTAATTAAATGTCATTTTGATCCCTTTTCATTAAATAAGTTAATTATTTAATGGATATCCTAAATTCCCCTAATTTGCATAATTAAAACTTTGTTTTAATTATCAAATTATTAATTTATCCTAATTCTCCCATTTGCAAGGGAATATTCCTTGAGAATAATACTCCTTTGCACATTCCTCCAAAAATGAATATTCTCATGGAATATTCCTTCCTCTTTGCACATTAAAATTTGGTTTTAATTAACTAAATGCTAATTTTCCTCTAAAAAGGGAATATTCCCATGGAATATTCATTCCCTCTTCACTCATTTGAAAAAAGGAATATTCTTCCTTGTAACAAACTTTCAACAAGGCTTCTTGTGCAAGTTTTGAAAGTGTGTTTCTTTGGATGAATGTAAACCCTTGATAAAATATCATCTTGCATTCTCAACCCTTGATGGGAATCCATCATCCATGCATCAATCTTCTTTCCATTCTGACCATTGATTGATTCTTTCAATCTTGACCACCGGTTTCATTTTTCCTATTTTATAAATAGAGCTTGCATCTATTGAATAGGGATCCATCTTTTAATAGTAAACTTATGCTATTAAAATCACTCTCATCTTGCATCCATATTTTGTGTTCTAAAAGAATTTTAGGTTAATTTTCTTGCATCATATTAGCTTAGAGCATCCATTATTGGATTCCATAGTAACTTAGTTGCATCTATTTAGTATATTTTGAAATTATGGTTTTAATCTTTTGAATCTTGCATATATTTAGAATAGCTTTGCATACATTTACATCGATCATCATAGCATATATCATGTTAAATTGTCTTTTATCATGTTTTACAACGCATCTCTCATCGGTTTCATAAGTTTTCTCCAATAAAACTGATTGAAACAAGCTCATTATCCAAGGGATTGGGAAAGTGTCGCCATTCCACATAAATGCAACACCACTCCCCCAATAGGATAAGGTTCAATGTCTTAGAGTAGATGTTTATCAAGCTTTCATGTTTTAGAATGTTAGTTTTAATGGCTTCTTCATCTTTCTTTATATTGAATGATCTTATTGGGATCGATGCTTAGTGGCTTAAGTATGCTTTGAATCCATATGGATCAAACATAGTTAACCCATACTATGTTATTGATCACACTATCACTTGAGAAAACTAACTCATAACAACTTAGGATAAGATAAGATCTAGAAATTACAACTAAGACAAAGGAATCTTAAAATCCTAAGTAAACTTAACTTGTGAATATGTCCCCTAAGTTCCTATTATGTGAATTAACTAGGTACAAGACATTTATTCACACCAAAAAACATAGGTCCCCAACAAAAAGAACAAAAAAGCCTCTATTAATATCTATGTGGAGGAAGCTACCTATGATGAGCAGTAGATTAATGTGAATAGTGAAAATATAAACATAGATTAGATAATACTAAAGATGCTAACCCTACCATTGATGTTGAGAACCCTAGTGTTCGAAGATCACATAGGTTGGCTAGTAAGCAGGCCACTAAGATAACAGTTGACAAAATCTCTAGCGACTCAAAGCAAGATAAGAGGAATGCGGAAAGAAATGATGTGACAATGTAGAGTAATCAAATGAGTGAGCTGAATGTCCTAGTCTATTCCCTGAATTCAATGCTATGCTCAATGAACCGAAGGATTCCACCTCCACAAAAGATCACAAGGAGGAAAATTTCCCCAACTACGAGAAGACAACCTAGGACTGCATGGCTCTTATGACTAGGGTTGAAACTTTGGAAAGGAAGTTCAATTTCCTTTCTTGCTTCACCCTCAAGGTCCCACACCATTTTGTTGTCACTCTTGCCTCTGTGCTACAAGATGAGATAACGAAGCATGAAAATACAAAGGACCCCAGCTCGAGCTAGTAGAAGAATGATGCTTTTAAATTGCTCATGGAGGATTGGGAAAATCTTCCCAAGTAGGGTGTTCTTGTTGTTTATTTTATTCCTCATTATTACTATGTTGTAGTTTTGTTGTCTATTTGTTGTCACTCGTCTATTTGTGGCCTATGGCCCTAGAATTATTTTTTCTTTAAACTCTCTACCCTTGGGGTCTTTTGTGTTTTGGTACAATTCCCTGTAAATGTTGTTTAACTTATCAAAAACACGATAAGGCCAAATGGAGAAGAGAGGAGAAAAAACTAGATTTTTTAAAGAGAAGAAAGACACTACAAAAGAATGGAAACCATGGAGAAGATGATAATTGAGCATGTAAATGAGGGTGTTGCTAAGTGTACCAAGGTGGGTGTTTTCAAAGGGAAAGAGAAATAAAATATAGAAAAGGAATGAAAGACCCCAGAGAAATCAAATTTATGTTGAGAAAAAAGACAACTCATAACCAGTTTAAAGAAGAACATTGATGATTATGGAAAATCTAGAAGGTTGTTGGTGGGATCCTGTAATAGCATAAAGACTCCACTCCTAGAAAAACTAGTTCCCTTAGGTCCTTACACACTCCCCATGCCTTATTTTTTTTTACCAAGTGTTGTTCCTCATCCTCCACCCTCACCTTATGAGGGATTCATTTCTAAAGTTAAGAACCCCTTAGCATGATGCTTTAGTTTAACATTCTTCCACAAAGACACTTTCCCTTCTTACATCTTTTTTTCTTACATCTTTTTTTGCATGAAACTTATTGTCAAAAAAGTATTTTACTCCATAAAAATTCCAACACCTAAAATCCTTCCTTTCACAATCAAGATAGTTCATTCATTTAGTATCACATAGCTACAAGAAAATTTCATATTGAAAACCCTTAGAAAAACATATTTCAACAATTATGTAAACACATATAGGGTGCCTACACTTTATTATGAAGACATAAATAGATTTTTTTAGCATGTTACTTATACTATCCAACAAGGAAGACATCCAAAAATGTATGGGTAGATAATTTAACATCTACATCCAAACGGGAGAAATCTTAAAAAATTTAAACAAGAGATTGAATCCTTTATACCAAGACTTAAAAATGAGGGGAATTGTTCAATCCCAAACCACAACCCTTAAGTAAGGATATCCTCTCTATCCTCCAAAGATATATATATAATAATAATAATAATAATAATAATAAATTGGATATGTAAGAAATGGATTCCAATTAGATGATACCAATTCATGTAGCTCTAAAAGACAAATAAATAATTAAGCATGCCTATGAAATCCATTTAGTATTGATACTCTATATGCTCAATAACATTCTCACTTATTTAGTCAAGCACAATTTCTCAACTATCAATAAAGACTTCTAATTTATACCCTTCTTTGACCTAATATATAGGATTAGAAGAGGAAAAATCCTACAAAATTCCTCAAGCCCACTAGAGGACCTATTCCCATCAACAACAATTGATACAAAATAACATTTAAATCCATTTCCCATCATGAATGAATTATTCCTTTAATATTGAACTTACATACTAGTAATATTCCCATTCCATCCTTGCAAGAAGTGTTGGGCTCTACTTTTCTTCTATAAACTTCAATCATAACATGTAATTTAGACAATTCAACATTAAGGTTTAGCCATAACTTGACATTTTAAATAATTATTACAATTAATTAAAAACAAATTTATATTTAAGAGTGGAGATTGGAATAAATATTGAATTCAATATAGAATTAAATGAATTCAAATTCAAATTTACATAGATTTAAAAAAAATTAATAAAATGATGTTGAAGATGCTAGGAATCTATTCACCATAGTGAAAATTTTTAGGCCCCAATCTAATAAGTGTCTCAAAATATATAAATTGATAATGTTTTGCTTAGTTCATATTTATGATTGTGAAACTAAGTTGTGCCCTTATGAAGCTTAATTGGTGTACCCACATAAATGAACTAACATGATTTTGATACTTGAAACTTGCTTTCTTTGATTTTTTGATATAATCTAAATTAAGGATTTATGATTTTTACAAGCACCTTTGGGGAATTTTCTGAATTACAAAGGTTGAGTTCTCTACTTAGTTAGACCCATTCTTACACTAGTCTAATTATAGTGAACCAAGGTTGAGAACACCAAGCAAGTGTGTATATTATCCTCCTAGGATGATGATTCAATGTTGATATAATCATTTTCAACTTTTGCAATTAAATTCTAGATGTGCTCAATGAATTCCCATATGATCCTTTCTAAATTAGGGCTAATATTTTAATTAAACACCCTAGCATGCAATTTGAAATAAGTTATACTTTAGTCTACACATAATGGTACATAAGGGAGGGGACCATGGGCCCAAATTAAGAAATTTAAATGTGAAGGTTTTAGGCTCAAAGTTGCTACCACATTAATGATCTAGATCAATTTGCACCAATGGATTTGAGCTAGGGTGATGAAAGACTAGATGTGGAGTTTTAATTTAGATTGTAGAGATGAATGGTGGTAAGTATGAGTAGGATAAAGTTATTTTCTAATTTCTACATAAAATATGTTACCTTATATACTAGAACTTGATGAATTAAAGACAACCAAGTCACTGTAGGCCCAAAATAAAAATAAAATGTGTATTGTATAATTTCATTGCTATATTAAGAAAATTTTATTTTTATTAAAAATTATTAGGAATATTTTTCTTTTTCTAATTATAACGTTTAAGTTCCTTTAAGTGTACTCTTTTTCAGGTATGTACAAAAAACCAATTAAAAGTCTTATCTAAAATAGGAGTAATATGGCATCTCAAAATAGAAGTGGGATGCAAAACCTTAGGTGAAGTCAAATACTTTGCAAGCTTATAAATTTTTCTAAAAAATAATCTTAGAGAAATACCATGTAGATCATATTACTAGAGACCATTTTCAACCAATTGGAGACCATTATGTTGTGTGGGAAAGAAGAAAACAACCAATTAAACAATATTATATTACATGCAAAAGAAGAAAACAACCAATTGATTATTATTTTTAGTTTTTTATGGACATTAAAAAAAAATGTGATGACATTTGTTACATAGAGAAAAGAAAGGAAGCTTTGAAGTACATTTAAAAATAAAAAATAAAATCTTTAGTGACATTTAAGTTCATTTTAGTATACTCTTCTTTAAGCATATGCGTAAAAAATATCAATTGAATGTCTTCTTAAAACTAGAATAATATTGTATCTCCACTTCAAAGTTACAAACAAAACCTTAGATGAAGACAAATACCTTACCAATTTAAGGATCAATCTAAAAACTAAATTTTACAACAATGAATAAAACAGCCTAAAACTATTACTTTTATTCTTTCTATTTTAATAAAAGAATGAAGCATAAAGAAAAAGATCATTTAATTTCAAAATAGTCTTATCTTAATACACCAACTCATAAATACTAGTAAAAATATATAAAGATTGTGATCTAATGACTACCAAGAACATGCATAAATCATTTCTTCTCAAATTTTAAGATAAACTAAATAAGATAAACTAAATAAACAAATATCAAAGCATTTAATAATGGTAAGTTTAAAATTATAAATGGGATATCTTTAACATGGAAGAATAGTGTATTTCATCATATTAGTTTATGTAAGTTTTATCCCATCTATATACAAATTGTATGTGGCGTATATAATTCTATTCACACATCCAAAAAAGGTTGGACTTAAACAATACACACTAACCATTGATTTAGGTAGCTGTCTCATATGGACCCATCGACAACTCTTTTACCTTTTTAATTACTTTTCCAAAATTTAGTTTTATAATAAATATAATTGAATTTATCCTGCATACTTCTTGAACTATTCTTATCCATTAGCCACAAGGATATTATTTTGTAACTATCATCCCAGTCAATATATAATATACTTAAATTATTTAATGATTATTAAATAATATTAATTAATTATTAATTATATTTAATATTTTATAATTAATAATATATTACTATTAATATATTATATATTATATACTATTAATAATATATAATATATTATTTATCATTAATAATTAATATTATTTAATATTATCATCCGCAAATGGGAAGTTGGGTTCAATCCCCTCCGACACAAAATGGAATGGATACATGACTGGTACAAGTTACCTAATCTTCCCCTTGGAGTTTTGGTAGCTAGATACTCTAGAAGCAATTGGTAACCATCTGGGAAAATGTGTGTGTGGAAGAAAGGATAAATCAAGATGGCATCAGTACATATGTAAGAATTTATGTAGAAAGCAAACCACATAGCCCTTATTGGAAAGAAATTGAGATCATTATAGACTGGGGTACCTTGCGCTAACCCATGGCCTATGATCCTCATTCAGAGAAAACCAGCAATACTGATCCAAGAGAAAAGAATGACAATGTATCGATTCCATATCTGGATAAGGACTTTGGTCTGTGGATAGACCTAGAAGAGTGAGAGGCATCTGAACCTCAGCAATATCACCCCGATACAGTAGGTAATTCGATCCCAGATGATCAGGGTAAGTCCTCATTAGAAGTGAATAAAGCTTTAGATTCCAAGTTGATATAAGTCATAGATCTGATTGGAAACAATATGAGGATGGATGCTCTCAATTCACTAGTGGAGGCCAGTAAAGATTGGTGGAACTAGCACATGAGGCAAAAGAAACATCATTATGTGAAATTGGGGAAGATCCAAATACTAATGAAGTTTGGGAAGCCAGCTCGTAAGTGGAAGATGTGGAGCTATTATTCAAAGCCCGAAATCTGCCCACCCAACTAATGGATCAAGAAAAATTAGGCATCAACCAAAAAGAAACTACAAGGCTATCCCCAAATTGTGGGGAAATGAAAGGGCGGGGAAGAATCCCTAATTTGGAAAAAGCTCAAACTTGATGGTGAAGCATGTAGAGAAAAAAATATCATAGAAATGTTAAAAGTAGGGAAGGGTGAACCCCTTCCTGGAGAAAGATGAAAATATTAACATGGAATGTTAGGGGCCTTAGAACCCCTAATCGAAAATGCCTGATCAGGCATCAATTGGAGATGTCTCAAGCTGAAATTTGTCTTCTTCAAGAAACCAAACTTATTCAAGTAGAGGCATTGGATAACTTTGCTAAAAGGTTGAGATCTTGGAAGTTGTTTCCAGTATTTTTTGAGGGCTAGGATAGATGCCTCATCACTCTTTGGTGCCCTCAAAGAGTGTCAATTGAAAAAATATCTTCAAGTAAAAGGTGGATAGCCTGTAGGGTTAAAAGTTACTCCTTGAATTTGTGCTTCCTTTTAGTGAATTTATATGGCCCTAACACATGCATTCAAAAGGAGGTCTGGAAGGATTTAGACTTTGTCCACAACAACTCAGGCTCTATGTTCATTTTAATTGGTGGCAGTGTGGGAAGGAAGCTTCAATCTCAGATTGACTTCAAATTGTTCATAGAGAGGAATTTATTGATTGACATTTTTATTTCCAGTGGGTAGTATACTTGGTCAAATAGGCATCAGGGTTTCTATAGCATTACTAAAAAGTTGGATAGATTCCTATTCAAAGGAGATATAGGTGTGTTCCCCTTTTATGTGGAAATCAATATTATCCCATTCTTAGGTTGAGATCATCTCCAATTCTTCTTAAAATCTTGGGCAAAAAATCTCGGCTAGATGTCCTTTTAAATTTGAATGCATGTGGTTTAAAGATCCTAATTTCCAAGATCTCATAAGCCAATGGTGGAACGAACCCATCTTGGATGGTTCAAAAATTTTAATTTTGGTATCGAAGCTGAAACTAATTAAGCAACATCTAAACTCTTGGAATAAAGATCATTTCAAAAAAAACTTTGAAAAAAAAGGAAAATTGAAGAAGAGCTAAGGATTCTGAACGAAGAATTTTGCACCTTGGGTATGGATTGTAGGCTATATTTGAAAGAAAAGGAGCTTTTAAAAAATATGGAAGATATATTGTTGAAGGAAGAAATCTTTTGGAGGAAAAATCTTGGAAAGTATGGCTAAGTGCGGGTGACTATGATACAATTTTTTTTCATAATTCCACCAAAGCCAGAAGGGAGGTGAATAGGATATCTCTTATTAATATAGTGGATGATAGAACCTTGGAGAAAATGGAAGAAATCTCTAGGGATGTTGTGGAGTTCTTCTACAATTTGCTTAATGATTGGTGTGACTCTTGATTGGAAGATTAGAAACATATTCTGGAAGGAATTCCCAAGCTTATCACAGAGGCCCAAAATGACATGTTGAGGGATGGATTCACAAATATGGAAATCAAACAAGCATTGTTTCAATTGCATCTTGAGAAGGATCCCAAACCAAATGGGTTCCTGGTGGCCTTCTTCCAACATTGTTGGGAAAGATGTGGTGGCAGCTACTGAAGATTCAAGGGAATCTGGAAAGGTTTTGAAATATTTCAACAATACCTTTATCGCTTTAATACCTAAGAAGGATAAACTAGATAAATTGGAGGAATTCCACCCTATTTCCCTTTGCAACACCATCTACAAGATTTTGGAAAAAGAGGTGGTGAACAAAATCAAGAAGAATAAACTGGCTTTGTTCCTAGCAGGTTGATCCTTAACGAAATGATAATTGTCAAGGAAGCTATTCACTCAATCTTGAAAACTATTAAACAATCTATGTTGATGAAACTTGACATAAAGAAGGCACATGCCAAGGTAAATTGGAGATTTTTGTGCAAACTGCTACAGGCCTTCGACTTTCACAAAGGGTGGATAAATTGGATCTTCAACTAGATTGCTTGTCCAAGGTACTCTATTTTGATTAACGACACCCCAAAAGGTTTCTTTGAGGTGTTGAGAGGGTTTAAGAAGGGCAACCCTTTGTCCCCCTTCCTATTTATTATTATGGTGGAAGCCTTTGGCAGATCAAACACCAAGAATTCACTGATGACACTATGTTATTTGACTCTGTGGAAGTATCAAAAGAAAGACGCTTCAAAAGGCTTCTAGAAGAATACACTCCTATCTTAGGACAAGAGGTAAGTACTGAAAAATCTGAAATTTTCTTTTTCTTTGTTATTCCTCCAATTGAAAATCAGATATTAGGAATCTTAAGGTTCAGAAAAGGAAAGCTACCATGTAAATACTTAGGGCTTCCTTTAGCCTTAGGGGTGCGGCCTAGAAATCTGTGGGACCCACTGGTGTCAAAGATTGAAAAACAATTGTCTTCATGGAAAGGGAAATGGCTGTCGTGGGCTGGCATATTAACTATGATCAAGGTAGTAATTATTGCCCTGCTTATATACATGATATCATGCCTACCTATAGCTAATGGAACAAGAAACAAAATCAATTAGTGGATAAAAAAATTATTTTGGAAAGGTAACTCGGACCAAAGAAATTTTTCGCTAATAAATTGGGACAAAGTATCTAAATCGAAGGAAGCGGATGGGGCTGGTTTGAAGAGACTATCTTTACAAAAAAAGGCACTGGGGGCCAAGCTGGTCTGGC
This sequence comes from Sequoia sempervirens, assembly GCA_007258455.2. Classification (NCBI taxonomy): domain Eukaryota; kingdom Viridiplantae; phylum Streptophyta; class Pinopsida; order Cupressales; family Cupressaceae; genus Sequoia; species Sequoia sempervirens. The sequence goes on from VDFB02193677.1 coordinate 35,083, forward strand.
GACTATATGCGAATCCAAACCTGAAATGGGCTAAATTGTTGAAATACAAGTATTTGGAGGAAGGGGAAACCAACATTTTTTCCTCCAGGTCACTTCCAAAGGGCTCAAGAATCTAGAAAAAAGAAGCAACTGCAAGGATCTCATTTTTTACTATGTCACCTAGGACACTCGAGATGGCAGATTGACACTATTTTGGGAAGACTCCCGGGGTGGACATCAAAAACTATCTAATAGGGGGGATCTTATCTAGGTGATGGAAATTACAAAACAAACATGGTGAAGCTATGTAAGGGATTATGTGCTTGTTTCAAATGCAAATGGCTACATGAAGCATCAATGGAAGAATGTAAGGGAACTTGAATTGGATGAAAAGGTGGTATCTGCTTTCGAAGACATGCTTCACAATCAAATGCTATGAATAAGAGAAGGAAAGGATTTGTTAAAATGGAATGGTTCTGCCTTGGGTGGTTACAATGCGCATGATGGTTATAAGTTATTGATAAAGCAACATGAATCTACACTAGAATTATCATGGGAACTTTGTTGGCATAGTAATTGTTTAGGTACCAAGGTGGGGATCTTCGCTTGGGCTGCAATTCAAGGTAGAGTCTTGACTGCGGGAAGATTCAAGAAAATGGCCTATTGTGGACTTAGATGTGTCTTATGTAAACAAGAAGACATTGGTGACAACCTTTTCTTAAATTGCCATTTTGCCTCAAGGTGTTGGAGCTAGTTGTGTGCCAAACTACATTGGGCTTCTACTCTCCCAAGGGATCTACTCAGTTTCTTTAAAGGATGGCCCATTCTTAACAAAAATGATTTGTTTGTTGGTCTGTGGCAAATGAGTCCATTTATACTTATTTGGGAAATTTGGAAAGAAAGAAACCACCAAATTTTCCAAAATTTTGAAATGTCCTTTTTCTCCATCAACAAGGTGGAGGCTAGCATTGTGGAAGTCACTAACTCAAGGTTTGTGGCTTTCGGTGGGCACAAGGAAATATTTACAAGCTGGGATGCTTTAATGTAGAAGAATTAGAATTGGCTGAAGGTTCCCCCCTTTTTAGGTGATGGTGGGTGAAAGCTCAAGAAATCAAGAAAAGTGTGAGATGACAACCCCTTGACAAAGGATGGTATAAGGTGAATTTTGATGGGGCCTCTAGGGGTAATCCTGGGTGCTTAGGTGTTGGTTGTATAATTAGAGATTGGAATGGTTAAATCATAGCAATATTAGCAAGGCCGCTACCTAGGGTAAACCCACAAAAATGGTTTACAACTCCAGTGAGGAAGGAAAATTGCAAAAAATGCCCCCATGGAGAAAATTTTGGTTTTTGGGGGTTCAAACGAACTTTTGGTTCAAGTGAACCCAAAAGGAATTCGTTTGAACCCCCCTTCAAGCAAACCCTATTAAATGTTGGGTCCCACATATTTCACATTTGTCAAAATAAAAAAACAAAGGGAAACTTTGTGGAAAGGGGGGTTCACTCGAACCTAGGTTCATTTGAACCCCCCTTCTCCCCCTCTGGCACCAAATTTCTCCAGAATTTTTCCCTTCGAAGCTTTAGTTGAGGATGAAAATGGAGGAGACTTCATAGACCCAACTGGATGATCACAGTCCTTGAAATGAGCTATCCATCGAATATAATTCTAATATGTTCTGGTTTCATTATGTATTTATTTTTTTAGTTTGATTAAACATAGGTTTTTCACCAAAAATCAAGCTCTTTGTTCTGCACATGTGGAAAAATAGCATATTATAAAAATAAAATTCTGAAAAATATGTACAGGCTATGTACTGATGTCCTTGATTGAGTTAAAAAAAATTGAATTTCAATACATACAAAAAAAGTTATGTTGTATACGGTCTGCCTATGTCTGAATTGTAATTGGTTTGACTTCAAAACTTGATTAAGGAAAAAATATTCAATAAAACACTATGAAACCAAATGAAAGGGAATTGAAATTCGAAAAAAAAAGAATTTATCCTTTATGGAAAAAAAATTATGTTGTCTACGGTGAGCATCACTCCTTAAAAATGGTGTTTACTGAAAAAAACTAGTTTTCGAAGGAGATGGGAAAAGAAGTGGAATATGATTCTGAATTTTTTGAAAAAATATATTTAGAATCTATAGAAAAAATGTCACAAATCACTAGTTTGCATCATCTTCAAATTCCTCACGGTTTAGCCGCTATACATGCCTGAAAGTGAAGATTTAGTTAGAAACATCAGTTCAATGTCCAGCTTGGAAAAAAATTGTAAACCAGTATTGTGGGATCGCCCCCTATTGGCACTAACAATGTGGCGTAACTGACTATAGCCTCCTTGGGGATAAAATTATCTACAAATTTGAAATTATCAAAGATCAACAATAATTATCAATGCCCTTCACTCTGGGCAATTGATAAACTGGAAGCTTGGTGTAATTTTAGAAAAAAAATTTGAAGCTAATGAAGAGCTTTAAACAACATACTATGAATCACATCTATTGTGAAGGAAACCAAGAAACAAACAATGTCTCTAATCTTAGGGCTGATGGGCTAATAGTGAAAGAAGTCTTTGATACTACTATAATTTCTTGAAAAGGAAAAAGTGGGTGGTTGGGCAGGTAACTCTCCACAACGGAGATGTGGAGAGTTAGTGGCAATGGGCGGTTAACTCTACCATGTCGTCTTTTCCTTTCCTTGCTAGCTGGGTGTCATGGTCAATTATATGGTGGGCTCATGTGACATAATCTCATTGTAATTAGGAGGAAAGGTGTATCTGCAAGCCAACATTTTCATGCGAACGGTTCGCATGCTTGAGGCCCAAAGTTTAAGTATGAATCTCTTCTCAATTGATACAGGAGCATCCAGGGGTACCAAGCAATTGTGCACAACAAAAAATATTTTAAATTTTTATGCTTGTGTTTTACTTTGATTTTTGACTGCAGGTGTAAATTGTTGAAATTTTCAACTCCTCCAAGGTAGCAGAATTTGGTGATGGATTGTGGGAAAATCAATCAATTAATTGATTCAATTTTTATTGTTTTAAAATATTTGAGAAGTGTTAATTTTCTAAAAGGGAAAACTTCCATGTCCAAGCCTATGAGTGGACAATTATTGTAAATTGTAACTCCATTCAAAACAAATTTGAAATTGCATCTTGTTGGAGAATTGGAATGATGGGAATTGATGGAATGGAGAAAGTGGGTGTAAAGTGGGAAGAAAAAATTGAATTTCACATTGAATGCACATGCCAAGAAGAGGAAATCCATTCCAGGAAGGAGTAATGAGCATTTTGGAGGTTTGAATGACATATTATTATTATTGGGAAAAGATAAAAAATTATCTGGATTGTGACTGTGAGACAAAATCTCAATAAAGAACCCATAAATTTCTCATATAGTAATGAAATTAAGAATTTCAAAATGATCTGAAAATATGGAAACAAGGCACACCAAACCCATAAACTATTTTGAATTTTTTTGATGAATGATAGAGCATTGATAGGTAGAAAGTGACAAGTTTTTCTTGATGGTTTAGTGGAGGTTGTTTTGAGAAATCAATAATGGTTTCTTCTCACACAATTTTTATATATCGATGCTTGCAATTTGGTGAAGGGGGGATTTGGAGAGTTGGTGGTTGCATATTCAGATGTTGTTGGAATGATATTGGAATATTGAGTTGCAGATTTTTGTATGTGTGAAGCCCATGTTGTATGTGAGCATATTAGGTCCATGATTATGTAATTCATTTTCAGATTTGAACTTAATATATGTTGTAGATTTCTCTTCTATTTCTATGTGTTTAAGTTAATTTGCTACCTTCTTGCATAGAGTTGTATGTGTGTTTGTGATTAGATTTGAAAGGGAGAGTCTCCCTTGCTATCATCAACCTTTGCAAGCTTTCATATCATGATGTCAAAACATTTATCCCCATGTATGCCTTGGGTACATGGAGAGCTCGCACTATGACATTGCCTTGATTTTTCATAGTGCAACCAAAGTGTTAAATTGGCAGTTTTGGATTTATTTTGTCGTGGTGATACACTCCAGTTTAGTTGATGAGCAACAAGCATCAAATGGCCTTTAGGGGCCTGGTGACAATGTTGAGGATGAGACACATTATTCACCATCTAGATTTCCTCACTTTCTCGGTGGTGAAATTAATCGTTGGGAGGAAGAGTTTCATGGAGTGTAGTGAAGGCTATAGGCTGGATTCTAGTATTTCATCTAGGGTATTGGCAGGGAGTCTAGATGTGGGGCTCTCTAAGCACGAAGTGAAGATAATAATGTAGATGTTATTCAAAAAAAACCTTATGGTAGGGTTGGAGGAGGTTTTGGTTGTGGAAACACTCGGAGTGGGTTGTTCCCGTCCATGCAACTTAGGGCTATTGGAGGTGTATGGCACAACTGTCAATTACTACCCTTTTCTTTTCGATCTTGAAGGGATAGAATTGATCGAACATCGTAGGTTGGTGGCTACTGGGGTTGAATTCCTCAAGAAAAAGTTTCACCTCTCAACAACGTAGAGCGCTACATGGCATTATGATTTTAGGGTATTTGCTCAGCAAAATCTCTAGTGAAAAGGCTTAACTGTGTTTGTCTTTTAGTGTTTTGGCTGCTTCAGTATAATATATTCTTTAATTTCAGGATAGTTAGGTTGGCAAGTCTCTATTTTTCCAATTTTGGCTTGACCCTATGTGGTCATTTTGAAGCTTAAGAAGGTAGTTTTGGGCTAGTTGTAGGGAGGCCTATTTGATCATACCCTTTGCCTATTTGGCAATAGCACAACATTGGAAGTTTTTCAATATTAGTACAAATCTCATCTTACTTATCAATTTTTATTTATTTAATATTAGACATGATATATTTAATAATTATTTAATTTTATTTCACTAAACATGTATTATTATTAAATAAATATAGTTTAAATAATATTAATTATAATGATAAATATTATATTATATTATTATTAGTAATATAATATTAATTATTAATATATTTATATAATGATATATTTAAATAATTTTAATATTAAAACTATATCATTATTAAATAATATTAAATAATTATTAAAAATAATATAAATTGCAGGGATAATTTTTCCTCAATCCATGAATAATGATGAACCATTGTGTGTGGTTTCAAACATAGATTCAAGATAACATATATATTATTTAAATTGCTATAATAATTTAAATAATTTTATTTTTTATTATATAATGATTATTTAATAGAATATTAAATATATTGTCATTTATATATAATATATTATTTAAACTATGGAATTTAATATATTATATATTAAATAGTTAAATTATATTAAATATATTCAAACTATTAAATATTATTAAATATCATTTAAATTGTCAATGAAGATGGTTAATGACCATTTAGCAGACTAGACTTCATGACCTTTTTCCTTCAACAAAATGCTTTAGCCAATCAAGCTAGGTCCCCCACTCCTAATCTAACAATATATTTAATATTATATAATGATAATAATTAATAATTAATGAATTATTATTAATATTAAATATAATGTATATAATTATATAAATATGATAATAATTATATAATAATAAATATTAATTATGAAATAGGGGCTACATCAGGGCATGTCTCAATGCCTTGGAAATTATTGCAATCTAGATACCCATAAAATTTTTGCAACATTCAGATATGCAACAAGTCAATTGTAAAAGGTTAAGAGGGATGGTGAACGATTTGCTCCTGGGGCATGCTCCCATGACCTTCATGGATAGGGCTGCATGTGTGTGTACCGAGTGCCTTTTGGTCTGCTGTGTTGAGTGCTACGTGGGGAAGGGTCTTTGTTGCATTCAGGAGATTTGGATCTTTGTTGAGAGTTGCTTGCTTGTTCAAGATTTGGTGTGTCTATGCTTCCTTCTCCTTGCTTTGGTTGGTACAGGCCTAGCTTATGCACATGTGGTGGTGTGAATTCATTTGTATTTGCAAGATCTTGTTGTCTTGGACATGTGGGGTGTGGGAGGTCTTGTGGCTGGCTTGTAAGGAAAGCCTATGGATGCAGAACAAACTTTCCTAATGTCAAAACTCAGAGAAGAATGCAAATATGTCTTTAAATTTTACAAATACAGTTCATTAAGATGCACAAGAAAGAATAACAGATTAGAGAAGTAAACTCAAATACAATTAACACCAGATTTACGTGGGAAAACCCTTATGGGAGAAAAACCCACCACACCAAAGAAAATCACTTGTATTACAATAATTGAATTACATACAAGCTACAAACTCTCCTTTCAGATGTCAATATTACAACAACTATATTTCCCTGATCAACCTCGTATAGAACATCACTATTACAATGCTTTCAACACAACATACAATGAAATTCACTAACAAATCATCATTCGATCATCCAACAATTTTATTCTTGAACCTTCAAACCTCTTCACGGTTATTGTACGTTACTATATATAGCAACAACCATGAATCGCTCTTTCTCTGTATAATCGATTCAGTTCAACTTCCTTCTATAGAAAAACCATCAAACTTCCCAGGAATTCAAACGACCTCCTTCCAAGTCAACAACATCCTCCAGTTAACAACTTACATCTCAGCAATTCATCAAGAAAATGTGCTCTTCACTTTACACCACGCTACTGCTGCGCACTGAATAGGCTCTCGCAGGGTGGCAGTTTACCGTGCTACCTCCAGACAAGTTGATGTCTCCCGAGGTATGGCGGTAACTACTCTACCACTAGACTATTTACATGCTTCCGCAGTATGGTGGTATACACCGCACTACCGCTACACATCCAACAAACTCCTGTGGTATGGCAGTAAAAGCATAAACAAAACACTTATGAATTCTTTGATGCTCGGTGATAGAACCAGTGTTATATCAGTGAGTTTGAGACACATATTCTCAAAAGTCTCCAACTTGATGAAGAAATCACTGAACCCTTTTAAATACCTGAAGTCATTGAATATTTTGGACCCCAAGGCCCATTGAATTTGCACACCATCTGAACTTATCCATGGTCACTGGCTTTGTCAATGCATCAACAAAATTCTTCAGAGTATCCACCTTTTCCAAACAGACCTTTCCATCTTCCACCATATCTTGTACAAAATGGTGCTGAACATCAATATGTTTCGTCCTGGCATGGAAAGTAGGATTTTTTGCCAGACAAATGGCACTTTGACTATCACAACAAATAATAACCTGCCCTACATCAAAACCAATATCATAACATAATCTCCTAAGCCAAATGGATTTCTTATAGGCATGAGTTTCTGCCATATACTCAGCCTTAGTAGTAGATAAAGCGACCACAACCTGTCGCTTGCTCATCCAACTAACTGCACCACCATTCATCATGAAACTATATCCACTAGTGGATCTTCTGTTGTCAATGTCCCCTACCCAATCAGAATCCACATACCCACGAATACTAAGAGTCCTTTGTGATTCAATATAATTACCATGGCAACACAAAGCATATTCTGAAGTGCCCTTTAGATATCTAAGCACTCTTTTCATAGCATCCCAATGTGTCCTTCCTGGATTAGCCATAAAATGACTAAGTACTCCCACTGCTTGGGAAATGTCTAGCCTTGTACAAACCATTGCGTACATTAAACTTCCAACTGCACTAGCATAAGGCACTCTGTTCATGTCCTCCATCTCAGTAGGAGATGTTGGACAATATTCAATAGATAGCTTCATTCCCTACAAAACTGGAACAACTAGCAGCTTGCAATCAGTCATACAAAATATCTCCAGAAAATTGTTAATATAATTACTCTAGCTGAGCCAAATTTTTCTACTCTTCCTATCCCTAGTTATCTCCATCCCCAAAATATACCTAGCTGCACCAAGATCCTTCATTTTGAACTTTGCAGGCAACTGAGATTTTAGATTAGAAATCATAAACTTACTATTCCCTATGAATAACATATCATCAACATAGAGTGCAATAATAAGAACCCGATCATTTTCAGTCTTAAAGTACACACAATGATCTGATTTTGATCTTATAAAACCCAGTGACAAAACAAACATGTAAAATTTCTAGTACCACATTCTAGGCGACTGTTTTAAACCATACAAAAATTTCTTTAACTTGCAAACCAGATTTTCTTTACCTTTTACCACAAAGTGCTCAGGTTGAGACATATAAATTTCTTCTTCAAGATCACCATGAATAAATGTTGTCTTCACATCCATCTGTTAAATCTCTAAGTCATACGCTATTGTAAGTGACAAAAGAAATCTAATAGATGTCAGCTTTGCTACCAGAGAAAAGATTTCCCCTTAATCAATTCCTTCTACCTGGGAATAACCCTTTGCAACCAACCTCGCTTTGTACTTTTCAATACTACCATCCAGACCAATTTTCTTTTTAAAAACCCATTTGTAGCCCACAGGATTTCTACCTTTAGGCAATGGAACAAGATCCCAAGTATCATTCTTCTTTAACGATGCCATTTCTTCATTCATGGCTTCCAACTAGGAATCTGAATCAGTCATTTCAACTGCCTCTTTTACAGACCTAGGCTCATCAATATTAGTAATCAAAGCATAGGCACGACTAGAATCCAACATAGAGAATCCATACCTATCAGGTTGCTTCTTCTCACGTGTAGACCTCCTCACAGGATGAGACTGAGGTTGTGGTTCTTCTTCAAAACTCTCTGAGCTACTCAAACTCTTTTCAGTTTCAGGTACACTCTCAATGTGTTGTTCCTTTTTTTCAAGAGTTAGAGGTATTTCAACAACATCATTTTCCTATTTATTTTCTTTCATCTTTGACTACAATTCCACTAAAGAAGGTTTCAACTCTTGAAAGATTACGCTTCTGTTGTATACAACCTTTTCAGTCATAGGATTCCAAAGCTTGTATCCTTTCACACCAATGCCGTAGCCGATGAAGATACACTTAACAAATTTGTTCTCCAATTTAGATCTCTTCACATTTGGTACATAAACATATGCTTCATAGCCAAAGACATGAACAGTCTAAGAGAGTGCTTCTTACCAGGCCAAGCTTCCATAGGAATTTTATCAAGTTCCGGAGAAGGAGATCGATTTACCAACATGTTGTAGCCACAGCCTTAGCCCAAAACTTCTGCTCCAGACCAACATTGCTCAACATACTTCTTGCCTTCTCCATCAACATCTTGTTCAACCTTTCAACAACTCCATTTTGCTGCAGACTATATGGTGTTGTTTTATGCCTCTTAATTCCATGGTCTTTGGAATACCTTTCAAATTTTGCAGAACAAAATTCACCATCATTATCTTTCCTCAAGCATTTTATTTTCTTACCAGCTTGATTTTCAACCAAGTTCTTGAACTCTTTAAATCGACTGAACACTTCTGATTTACTTTTTAGAAAATATACAAATTCCCTTCTCGAATAATCATTAATGAATGATACATAATATTGTTAATAAGACAATGAAGGAACATTTACTAGACCAAAAACATCAAAGTGTATATAATCCAGAACACCAAAAGATTTGTGAGGACTAGAATAAAAAGAAACATGATGTTTTCCATATATACAATGTTCACAAAATTCAAATTCCAGGTTTTTATTTTTCAAGGCTTTTAAGCCTTTCTCACCAATATGACCTAGCCTTTGATGCCAAAGCATAGTCTTCTCTACAAGAAGTTTAACTTCCAAATAATTAGCCCCAACAGGGACTTCAGTCTCCTTTGCACGGACCAATAGCACAGCTGACTTTGCCGAGAACCTTGTTGCATTGAACGGCAGTCCGTCCAACTTATCACCCGAGTACTTATTCGAGCACCCCTAGCGGGACCATGAGCCTCTAGTCATTTTACAACCAGTTTCTGAGAATGGGGCTTACCTCCAGCATCTGGTACAGCATGCTTACTAGAAAGTAAATTTTGACTGGGACCTAGTATATGCGGTACCCATCAATTCCCTTAATTCTTCCATCGAGCGTTGCGAGCTGCTTCTCGACCAACAATCTTGAGATGGGTCCACACTTTACCGTGCACCTTTCGCATGTATTTTTTCGCGCTGTGGACGTCTATGAGATGTCATTATTGGAAAGATGCTCCAAAATCAATGACTAGACATCATCACGATGCACGGAGTTGCTAGGGCTGCAATGAAGGCATGGAATTGATGTTATTTGATGGATACAGGCTTATCGCTCTGAAGAATCATTGTCAAAAGAGTTCTTCTTCTTTTTCTCCTCTTTGCAATCCTTTCGAACATGACCAGGTTGCCCATAATTCCAGCACTCCACCTTGGACTTCTTTCCAGGAGACTTTGATCTCCCTTTTGATTTCGATTTGGACTTCTTGTCCTTCTTCTTGCCTTTTTCTTTTGATTTTCCTCAAACAACAAGAGCCTCCTTCACCATCTCAGAAGATTTCCTTCTCATTTCTTCTAACAACAAAGAAGCAACCACATCTTCCATCTTGAAAGTGGTTGTCGTGCTCCCAATCACCATCACTAAATGATCCCAAGAATCTGGAAAAGAACATAACAATAGCATACAACGATCTTCATCATCAATTTTCATGCTCACAGATGTTAACTAAGCAATCAACATGTTAAATGTATTCAGATGATCAACCACAAATTATCCTTCCTCCATCTTCAAAGAGTATAATTTCTTCCTTAAGAACAACTTATTCACTAAGGACTTTCCTTGATAAATGTCTCCAATCTTTTTCCACAAAGAAGATGTAGTCTTCTCTTCATGAATGTTCAGGAGAACAAAGTCTGCCAAATAGAGTCTTATCAACTGTGAGGTCCCAATCTTCTTGCTTCATGCCAAAAGGTTTTGTTCCAGACACAAAAAGCCAAAGATCTCAATCCACCAACAGGTCTTCCATTTTAAGTTTCCACAACTCAAAGTTGCTACCATTGAATTTCTCAATTTTAATCTTTCCTGATGTGCTTGTCATCTTAATCTGTAATTTAAATTATCAGACTTTTACAAGACTCCCACTGAATAGAATTGACACAAAAAAAACAAACCTGCCCACAAGGATAAAACGACTGGCCAGACTCTGATACCACTTGTAAGGAAAGCCTATGGATGTGGAACAAACTTTCCTAATGTCAAAACTCAGAGAAGAATGCATATATGTCTTTAAATTTTACAAATACAGTTCATTAAGATGCACAAGAAAGAATAATAGATTAGAGAAGTAAACTCAAATACAATTGACACTAGATTTACTTGGGAAAACCCTTACGGGAGAAAAACCCACCACACCAAAGAAAATCACTTGTATTACAGTAATTGAATTACATGCAAGCTACAGACTCTCCTTTTAGATGTCAATATTACATCAACTATATTTCCCTAATCAACCTCATATAGAACATCACTGTTACAATGATTTCAACACAACATACAATGAAATTCACTAACAGATCATTTGATCATCCAACCATCAAATTCTCAAACCTTCGAACCTCTTCACGGTTACTATACGTTACTATATATAGGAACAACCATGAATCACTCTTTCTCTGTACAATCGATTCAGTTCAACTTCCTTCTGTAGAAAAACCATTGAACTTCCCAAGAATTCAAATGACATGCTTCCAAGTCAGAAACATCCTCTAGTTAATGGCTTACATCTCAACAATTCATCAAGAAATCGTGCTCTTCACTTTACACCACGCTACCGCTGTGCACTCAATAGGCTCCCACGGGGTGGTGGTTTACTGTGCTACCTCCAAATGAGTTGAGGGATCCCGAGGTATGGCGGTAATTTATCTACCACTAGAATGTTTACAGGCCTCCATGGTATGGCAGTATACACTGCACTACCGCTACACATCCAATGAACTTCTGCGGTATGGTGGTAAAAGCATAAACAAAACACTTATGAATTATTTGTTGCTCAGTAACAAAACCAGGGTTATACTGGTGAGTTTGAGACACATATTCTCAACATGGCTATGGCCTATTTTTTTGGGGTTCAACCTCTTGGGCTCAACTTTCTTTGGGTGGAGTGGTGAGAGTGTTGTGTGTAGGGTTGTCTTTTTCTTTTCTTTCTCGGTTTCTTTTGCATGAATACCTATGCCACTGTGTTTTGGTGTGGGGTGTGGCAAGCTTGTTCATGGTAGAAAATGTTCCTTTAGTGGAGGTGCCAAGGGATACTTCAATGGCTGAGGTTGGTGAAGGGGCTGCATTTCCATCTTCTCCTAGAGCAGGTGTGATGAGGTTTGATGCCTTTAAACAACAGAAGATAAACGGTTATTCAGAGAGGGTTCAAACTTATCCGACACTGGTGGTTCAATTAGAGGTGGTGGCTAATGATCTGGATTATTATAGTAAGCATGTTCTGATATGCAAGTTTGTGGGGATGAGGGTTTCTCTTCCCTTCCTTGATACCTAGAAATTCATAGGACATGGAACCTAGAGGGTGATTTCAAAATTCTGTTGGTGGCTAATAATTTCTTTTTGGTTGACTTCTCATGTATCTCTGATCAGAATAGGGATTTTGAAGGTGGGCCTTACTTTTACAACCAAGTTGGTCTATTTATAAAACCATGGCATGCTGGCTTAAATTCAGAAAAAAGAATTGCCATCTTGGGTCCCAGTTTGGGTTCGCCTTCCTTGGTTGCCGCTTGAATGTTGGAGAAGTTATATATTGCAGTTGATTGCTTTGTTGTTGGGAAAACCAATTGGTCCATCCTAGCAAACTCTAGATAAGAGGATTTTCTCTTATGCATAGGTCTGTTTTGAGATTGACCTAAGTCAGCCTTTTCTAGATTCCATTGATTTGAGTGTCGGTTCTAGTTCCCGAACTTAGCCATTGGATTATGAGACACTTCCTTTCTGGTGCCAGTTGTGTCATGAGTATGGTCATCTTCAGTAGAGGTTTCCCCGTGCTTCTAGTGCTAATGGTGTGGGTGATGTGAATGCTCAATATAATCCAAAGGTGGAAAGGGGTAAAGCTCCCATGTAGGGGGTACCAGCGGATAAAGATGGTTTTTTCTTGGTTAAGTCTCACAACTGAGGACAAGGTCAAAAG